>KZ505848.1:347161-366934 GCA_002844005.1 Limosa lapponica baueri
CCAGATACAATCTGTGCATGTGGAAGCAAGCACGGAGTCCTTGGCCAAGGGAAGTCAGTCAACTTCAATAGGGTCAGGATCCCCAAAATTGGCCCAGACTGCAGCCTGCTGAAATCAAGTGTACAGAGATTGTTGCAGAGTCAGGACCAGAATGCCAAAAGCTTCCTTAGATTCAGAGAGGGAGTGGGAAAAATCACGGAAGAAAAATTCATCAAGAGCTGGATCAAGCCTGCACCATCTCTGGCTCAGGAAGACATCAGAAAAGAATTCAGGGGAACTATCACTATTTGCTTGTGTATACTTCCCCTCTTCCTAACTATCCGCTCTTGGCAGTTCTAGGATACAGGGTTTTGGGCGAGGTGGATCTTGGGTCTGACACTGTTGCTATGTGACAGGATCAACTTCAAGGTTTGTAACTTACATCTTTCTCCCTTCTTCCTATGTTTTTTTAATATGCATCCATTTGTACAGGTAACGGAGGCCCTATGCACAAGGTGGAGTACAATTGCTGCCCTACTAGAAAGCAGGAAGAATGGATGTAACGGCCAGGATGACTCCTAAAAAAAACCCAAACCCAAACCCAAATCAAACAACAAAAACCTGTTTTGATACATGATTCGAAAAGTTTGACTGAAAACAAGCCATTTCTGCAGATACTATATGTTACTGGAAGGTAGAAGTAAAATCCATATATTTTTCACTGAGAAACTATTTAAAGATTATTCTTGATGTCCCATTTTTTATTACTTTTTTTTTTTCCTCAAGGAAATAGAACTGTATTCAACTTACTGGCAGAATGAGCAACTGTAGTATTGCTTTATAAAATCCAACTGCAGTAATTCTGCATAGCTGAACATTTATATACCTGACCAGCTTGATTCATCTTTTCAACAGAGCATTTTTACAGTATGAAAATAAAAACAATAATGCAATGAAAAGAAGACAGCATTAGAGTCAGTGCAAAACCATTTCAGCACATCCTACAATATTTTACCTTTGTTCTCCAGTCTGGATTTAATATTATGTGTAGAAGCAGCACTATGCAAAACCAGGGTAAGTAATCAATCTTGAACTTTCCTGTGTCTCGAGAAAATGTCCTGTATTCATCCTTCTTCTATAGCTACCTATCCATCAAGTGGCTTACTCTAAAAGTGAAGAACAAGTGGCTTTGCACTCATGGAGCTTTTCTCTCTTGTTACTTTTCAAAGGGGGCATGCCATTTAACCTGCCACGCTGCTTTTTAGCCTGAGACATAAAGGCAATTTACATTGCTTTATCAGCAGTAGATTGTCCAAAAGCTTTGATGTTTTTTTTGGAAATAAAAAAAGAGCTTGAAGTACGTGAATTCCAACATAAACAATAATGGAAAGAACAAGAGAGGACTTTTTAATACTAACTTTTTAATACCTTACTTGTCAACTTCAAAACAAGGAGTTAAAATTCTGGTTGAGAATACAATGTGAACCATGCAATACTATAATAATTCAATTTCTTTCTTCCTCCTGATGTTCCTGGTATCTTGAAGTACATAATGCACTTTCTTAGCTGTTTATTGATAACAGGGCTGCTTAGGAACCACACTGTGAGTTCACTATATGCCATTCACTTGCAACACTTCGGACGAAACTGTAAATAAAGATAATGCACTGGCTGAAATATTCTACTCAGAACAGTATTTTTCCAGTACAAATGAAGTGGCAATATGCAATTAAGTGTTCAAATGTCATTGCTTGTAACTCAGGAAGGGAACTCCTTGATCAAAGAAGCTAAATGCAATTTGGCTGAAAAGTACATCTTATTCAGCAAAAGATCAGTACTGAAGTTGCCAATGAACCAAACCGCTTACTTATAATTGGCAACATGGTCATTGTCTGGCTACCCTGGCATACTGTCGATATGCCTGGGCAGATGGTGTGACTTAAGACTTTAGTTTATTGTCTCAAGAGACAGGTAAAACAACTCCTCTCTGAGTCACTTAGCTTGGGGTAGTGGTTACAACTCAATCCTATTTAGCCTTTCTTCAGTAAACCAAAGAAAGGATTTTTCTTTTCTTTAAATATGGCCCCAATTACTGAATATAGCAAGCTCATTCAGAACTGCAAGCATCAGAATTTTCAGTCTTCTGAATTTCCCAAACATTTTAGCAAACAAATTTAAGAAATTTTGTTCCATAATTTATACTTTATGACACTATTCAATGGAAGACTTTAAAAAAGTTTCCTCCAAAATACATAATAACCATAAACTTATTCCACCCTGCACTTGTCTTTTATTTGCCAGATGCCCAGTTTGCTTCACTTCCTTTCCATAACTTTAGCAAATACAGCAAGTCCGTACATCTGCAGTTCCTGCCTGGAAGCACAGACTTCAGCAGTAAATCTCAAGTCAAAATATAAACTCATCTTTCACTTCTATTTTAAGACAATATTTAATCAGTAAGGGCTGAAGGATACACACAAAATTTGCCAGTAAATGTTGCCTAGTAGATTTTGTGGAAAGTAAGTTTGGTAGAACAAAACTAAAAAATAAATAAACAAACCACCATGCTGCTATTAGAGCTACATAGAGAAGTTTACAGATCAGTGTTTTTCCATCGAGCCTGTGAAACGGAAATAGAAATACAGTAAAAGAATCGGAGTGCAGAGATACTGCTCAGCTATGGCAATGAAAATACACATTTCAGCCACCAAAGGGATCTGCTTTTCACTTGCCTTGATATTTCCTCCTTCTAAATCATGTTAATATTATGTCTTTTTTCAACTTAAATTAATTTTAGTCTCTTGTGTTGGGAACTGCTTCTGATTTTAAGACAACTTTCACAAGAGTAATAAGAGAGAGATTTTGCTCACTAAATGATGCATGAAGACAGTAATGATTTCAGAGCTGTATGTCCTATTTTAGCTATTTCCACTATCAGGAAAAAGAAGGGTTGACCTACTTGTATGTTACAAAAATAATCGAGGATCTTTAGACAAAAATCAATCTCATTGAGCTGAACAGAAATGGAGAGGTGTAGCGTGCTCACAGCATAACTCAGTTAGGTGCCCATCCTGGCAGTGGAAGCAGTAAAACCATCAGAGCACACCCATGGTGTGTTCTACACAACACAACCTGGAGATTACTGAAAATCTCAAAAGCTTGTTTTTAAAAAGCATCATTCAAGTTCTAGACCAAAGAACTTCACAGTGAGGATTTTGGTGACCATCACCCCATGGACTTGAAGTAGAAGATGCAGCCCAATAAATGAGACACAAAAAGAGGTGGATAAGGAATGATGATAGACATATTTGAAAGGATGAAGTGAACTATAGCTGCTCAAGCTAGAGAAAACTGAGGGGCTAAACAACAACACTGAAAAATACTTGAAAATAAAGAAGGGAGTAATAGTTTCCTGATTATGAGCTTGATTTGAGGCAGGGCAATGCCCAAATGACCTCTGAGGTTCCATTCAGACCTTAGTGAAGGGATATGCTTTGTGAGAATAAACTTTCTATAAGGTTCTGAAAGCCTTCAGTAAAAACAGACAAGAACTTCATCTAAAGCTTAAAATCTTTTAGGATGGTTCACAAAATAGAAACCAAAAATTTGCCACAAGATTTACTTTTTTATTTTTAACTTATATGGGTTTCATCCCTAGGAAACCTGTGCACTTTCTGGAAAAAAAAATAAAAAATTAAACCATTCCACCAGCCTGCAGATACTTGGTCCTTGCCTTATTCAAAACTTCGTGTTTTGAATCTAGGTGCTCCCAATCACTTCTGTTGTTCTGATAAGATGCATAAAGCCTTTTGAGTATCACTATCATTGTAACCATTGTTAGAATTCTATGATTAAATTTACTATACCTCGTTTAGTTTGTACTGTTTGCTATTACCCTAAGGATGACTATTAGCTACTCTGCATTGAAACTCTATCTTCTGCACAAAGTCCTGTGTGCTACTAAGCTATAGTTACCTATGATAATGCTCAACTGAGAGTATCAAAGCCTTTACAGAGTAATAGCTTCACTAGATGGCAGTGGAGAGAAATATTACTTTATATAATTTTCTTTTTTAATAGGACAGGGAAACATCCCAGTAAGTACTGCAGTTTATTAGTGTTGTCTGTGTTAACACTCGATCATAAGACAGCAATGTTTTCACCCACACAAAAGTCTGGGGGCTTCTGCCCAGTTAAATCCCCATGCAAATGTTTGCTAGAGCACGGACACGCACCCTGCCAGCACTAACACAGAGCAGCAGAGATTAACGTATGCTCATCTTTGAAGGTTCGTGTCACAATTGCTCTTCCTCTATGTGAGCAAACATCACATTTCTATTGTCACAGTCACTAAAGCAATCCCTGAGAAAGTATTAATACCATCGTGCATTAACCATGGCCTGGACCAGCCAGAGACAGGAAAGAGCTGTTCCCTCCCCTGTGTTTGCTCTGCAGTTGGTGGAGCGACAAACTGGATGAAATAATAAAGGGAATGAAAGCCTTTGACAAATGAACACCAACGCTTTCTAGAAGCAGCACAATAGAGCTTCACAGCAAGGGCATGAACAATTTTCTGATAAACTCCACTGTACCATGGTCTTTCCTGAAATCTAAAGTCAGAGACACCATCCCTCAAAGATTCATCAGCCTGAAGACATAATCACAATGAAGAAAATGAGTGAAGGGTAAGAAAGAGTAAGCGAGTGATTCAAAGACTTTTGTGAAGAATATTCTCTGTATTCAGTACAATATTGTTCATTCTTAAGAACATGTTTCTTGGGAGAACTTAATGTCCCTTACAGACAACTCAAGAAACAAGGCATAATTTTTCAGACTCCTGACAAAACTCAAAGACAAAATACTTTAAACAGCAAGTTCTGCAGCTTCTAAGCTTCAGAACCTCCAAAATTTAAATATTTTGACAGGACAATTTATGCCTGCCAGCCTTTAGAAATAAATACACCTGAACAAAAATAAAAATCCAGAATGGAGTTGATTATTTCAGCCAAGATCATGACTTCAATTAAAAGTTTATCAGTAAAATTCTCCAGAAACTATAGAGCTGTCTGGCTTTATTCATAATGTTCAGAAAACACAAATTATCACTTAGTACAATGAGGAGATGAAAAAAAGCTTGGTTTCTTCTCGTATCAGACGCAAAATAATAATTTCTAAAGTTTGTTCTTGCTTTTGGAGAAATGTTACCTTAAAAAAAAAATTCACTGCCTAAATCATATTTTTCTATACTATGTCTTGCCTTTATCTTAGCGATGTCCAAGACTTTCTCCTTAGAGAGTGATACTTTGTCCTCTGACATCTCATCTGCTCGCTCACCAAACTGTTTGCAACAGCTAGCAGAGATTCAGGATATTGCAAGCGATGATAAAAAACAAAGCCAGTTCTGTTGCAAGTGACTTCTTGACTTATGCCTGCAAAGCACAAACTTCCATTCAAAGACTTGAATTTTTAAAGGCATAATTCGCTATATTTATTTTTGTGTAAATATGAGCAGATGAGAAACAATTCCTTAAGGCATTCATTCTGTGAGACTTCCCTTACTTTTCCTCTTTGCTGACCGTTGAGAAACAGAAATACATGGAGGTGCAAAGCCCCAGGGTTTCGTTAGTGACACAGTGGGTTGGATTCTCTGCTCTGCAACTTGCACATGGCTCTGCTCAAACAAACGTACACAATACACAAGGCTGTCAGATACAGTACAACTTGTTGCCCTAAATCAACCTGATAAAAAAAAATGAATGCCTGCTCCCTAAGCAGGTAAAAATAAGGAGTAGATTATATAGATTCCTAGGAAAAAATACACTTCAAATTAACTTGGTTGATTTCCCCAAATGCAGATATTGTAAATAAATAGCTTCAATTTGATTTGTTTGTGGAACTAAATACATTCAGCAGAAACCCAAAATAAAAGATCAACTTGACAAAAAAGTGGTGCAACTTACGTTCACTGCAATACCAGTTACAGGGAAGTAATTTTCTTTCACCATTAACATTCATGCTGGATGCTCCAGGATGACCCCAGTAGGCAATGAAACAGTTACGTACCCTGGTAAGAAGATAAAAGTCCTCTCCAACAGCCTACATGCTGACAAAAACAGTCCTTTCAGTTTATTTATTGCACTCATTCAGTTCCTCTTTTTAAACTCCTAATTTAACCTTACATGAGAAACATCTCAATTGGCAAATAAAGATAACTGTTACACCTTATCCTTACCCTTTTCCCCCAAACCCGCTCATAAATCAAGGCACTGTGGATTTGCCTGGAAGCTGTGCCATCGTATTACTTTTAATTAAGTAGCCTTCAAGTAAGTGGCCAATCAATATTGATTCGTATGGGCCTCACTGCAATAACTCTTCAGTGTCTTACTGATGTGAATATAATATCTAGACTTGCTCTGTCCACATTCATGTCAAAGGAAGATTGAGATCCTAAAGAAACATTCACCTAGCTATTTTCTTCTACTTAATGTACATCTGACTGCGTATAGATTAGCTTCCCTTCCTTTTCAAAACTGTACAAATATTTCCCGCTCTACTAAGTTTGCATTTAATTTATCTTCTCAGCACTTGAATTTTCTACTACCACAAAAATGCAGTGAGCTACTTTCTCCTGAGGTTTTGAAGGAGGACTTGCATCGTGGATACTGGTTAATTCTGACTATGACCTGCACAATACTCTGCTTGGAGCCAGGACTGACAGTTGCTGTATTATAGTTATGATAACACATCATTGCAATGAGATGCTCTTTTCCTTAGCAATTTCAAAACATAACTGTCTACAATCGATTAAATGCATTACGAGGTTGACTGGCACTTGCATATCAGTATCTAAATTAAGTTGATCTGCGTAACTTGCTCAGATTTCCTAGGAACATGTTTCTCTCTTCTCTAACGGGAAATAAGGGTTTAATTGCCCAGTGTCTATAGTTGATTTTTGCCACAGCCTAGTTAGTTGATTAGCACCAAAAAGACTATAATCTATCAGCAGCATTAGAAGTTTACTTTACTACTGTTTGGTTTCCTATGGTTCTAACACAACTGAATGAAAGAAATTTGTCTTTTGTACACATTCTCTCTACACTTTGTGCTTACAACATAATGTTTCTAAAATTTAACAAACTCCATGTGCTTATTTTGTAGCAGAAGTACAAATTCATTACTTATACATAGCATTTATGTGGAAATGTTAAAAGAGGAAATAAAGACATGGAAATAAAAGTGTATTCAGCCATGTAACATTTTCGGGCTCAGTTCAGGTTGCATAATCATGCAAAGCAACTCCTTCCTAATTGTCTGTTATCCCACATTGCACAGTGGGTATAAAATCTTTATCGCAAATCTCCTAAAGCTGGGGATCTGCCCTTACGTGCCAGTGCATTGGTAACTACATGGCAAGAAGAGATTGATGCTTGATAATAATTTTCTTCTCCGTCCTTGGCAGGGAAGTAGCTGGAGGCAGGATTAGTGCAGGTTCCACCCAGCTGCGGACCCAGGACGATGTGCCGTGTAGAGCAATTCTCAACAGGCAGGCTGGTAATTTTTCAATGGATTATACTTCTATCTTTGCGCTGACACGGATCAAATATTTGCAAATGAGCTGTTCATTACTTCATTATCTTAGAAATCAGCATATTCTTTCTTATGTCTGTCCTGCCTTCACTATTCAGCCAAAGTAACCAGAGATCCCAGTGATATTTTAAAGCCTCTCAGTTATCAGATGATGGGTGTAAAAGCAATTTTTATCCCCCACCAGGCCACCCAAAAGATTTCTGAAGTTTGAAGCTCTAATTTAAAACGACTGCATATTTTTACAGCAATTGTACTATGCCTTGATTGGGTTCTGAAGTTCAAATAACAGTGAAATGGAGCTGAAGACAGACAGCCAATTTACAAACTGAACTAGTTTTACACATCAGTAAATCCTTGACCAAAGCAGATTATAACATAAAACCCTGACAGACAGTTACAACATAAGCAGTGGAATAATAAGGCAGTATTATCAATCCCAAACCAATTCTCTCTTAGAAATACATTTTATATCACAGCCTCTCATTCCTGCTCAGATTTGCATTAACTTTTCTAGTTAGCATTTAAAAAGAAATATTTGAGTCAGAGATATACAAAGCTTATTTAACTTTTTTGCTACCCTTTTCTTTCACGAGGAATGGAAATTTGCAGTGCTGTGTTGCTTGCTATGGGTCGTAGATGTGAGTTTTCAGCTTGTACAGTCACACTCTATTTGTGTTTACTATGCAAAATAGTTATAACAGTATGTGGGACGGAAAAGCCACCATTTTTGTGGAATTGAATGAAATGTATAAAATTTACTTCTGAATTCCTCTGGAAACTTGAAATTGTTACATAATTAAGAAACTCATTCAGATGTCTTGCCAGTCTTTCATTTTCTGTCTTTGATGCATTTGCCACTGGGTTTTTCACAGAATATTAAGCTTTCCATATGGTTTCACTTACATTTGTAATGCAGGAGACCTAGTTTGCCATCATGTGTAGTTTAGGTCTCAACTGTAGGTCACATCTAACTAGGGCACATCTAGAAAATGGAAAAGTCCTAGCACCTCTGTGGTTAGCCCTGAAGAATAATTGCTGCAGTAGCTGAATTTCGCTGTACAGATGTTGGTAATTTGCTATTGAAAACCACCAGTATCAAACTGTCAAAGTCAAGAAATGGCTTTAATTATTTCCTCCCTGGAGCAGTAATAGCCATTACTTGAATACTGCCCAAGCTGGAATGTGTTTGTGCTGGTGATTTCTTAGCACATTCAGTGAAGGCAGCTTACCTGCACTTGCCAGCCCTGCTGCTGCCGTGGATTTCCTCCCTCGTCAGGGAAAACACAGAACGGCGCGATTGCTTCGGCGGGGGCTGTATCATCTGGAGACCACCTTTGCGAACTTTTGTTATTTTCCCTGGCCACCAAAGACTAACATTGTTTTTCTGCTTCATTGAGTACTGAAAATAGAAAATAAATCAGACAGAAAGCTCTTGGAAATAACGATACAGGAAAAAATCTTCTCTGAAAGGGCATCATTAAATAAAAAATCAGAAGTTACAGAAAACTTGGTGGAAAACTGCACTAAAAAAGGTCGGTGGGGCTATTGCAGGAGTCTCCTCATTGCTCTACAAACACACTGCCCAGGCTCTCATCCCTACTTGTAGCAATGGGCATAAATAAAACCGTAGTCAAAACCACACAGCTTAAAAAAAAAAATAAAAATTCAAAAGCAGGTTGAAATATTTTTAAAGGTTTATAGAAATATTATTATTCTCTGTCCTTCTTCAAATAGATCCAAAACCCAGAAAAATTAAATACTGATGTTAATGTGAACATTTCCACAGGAGCCTGCAACAGGCTTTGGCTCATACTTCAAAAGAATAAATAAAAGCCCTTGAAAATAACTCTTGGGCTAGGACTTCTTATTCCTCATTCCCATGCTGTATCGATTTGGGAAAATAATCTAACCTCTGTACCCCCAAAAGTTATCTTGTCTCTCAAGTGGGATAAGGTTTTTCTCCCTAAATGATTGCAGGGCTTTTTGTCCCTCTGACAGAGGATATTAAGAATTGCTGATGCAAAGTCTACATGAACTCTGGAGGAGTTTGTCTCCTAGAAGAGCAAAGAATCATTAGGATGTTTCTGCAATAGCCATGTGCTTGGCCAGCACTAAACTGCTCTTCCTTTGAAGTGCAGACTTCAGATATTTGTGCGTACAGAGACTGAGCGTGTTTTCCCACGTGTAGCAACCTTTTCTTCTGCTGACTGCACATCACAGACCAGCGCAACATCACAAATGTAGCATTAATGGTCTCTGGGTTGCTCAAGAAAGATGGGTGGAAGGCTGAGAGAAGCAAAACATTGCTTATAAAGAAGAAGGAACACTGTGAGGAAAACCAGTCTAAATAAATACGTTTGGGTCTGTTTGTTTAGAAATATTTGCCAGCCGAAAAGTCTTTAAGTCATTAAAAAGTCACCTCTTAAGTTGTGCAACATGCTTGCTATTAATTTATCCAGTGTTTATAAGTACTACTAAGGAAGAGGTCAAGCAATGTTTTAAGTAGAGCCACATTTTTCTTTTTTTTTATTTCCTTTCTTTTTAGGTCAGCAATAAAAATTAAAAATCTTGAGGAAAAAAAAAAAACAATTGCTACTTTAAAACAAGCAGCTCGGAAAAGAGAAAATAAAAATGGGTTTTCTTTGCATCCCACTGAAATAAAGACCTACAGGTTCTGTCGAGTTTCTGATCAGGCATTAAGACATTTTTCTAACCAAGCTTCTGCAATGAATATTTCTATGAGGTGATGGCTTCTAATAGCAGCGATTGCTGCTGCTAGCGCTATAGCATAGTGATGATAACAAACACCATGTGCCAGTTTCATAGGCTGTTTAACCATTAACGAAGAAGCTTATAATACTGGTTAATAGAGGTTTGTGATCAATAGCTATTAAAATTCTGCTGTTATCCCTACATGATAGCAAAGAGCACAAATAACAAATTATGAAATGCTCTCTGGTCTCTCTGCATGGGCAGGAATTGTTTCGATTGCAACAGGCACATCTTGCGTGTGGCGTATCTTAACCACAAAATTGATATCTATGTACAGGGTTTGGTGTCATCGACATTCAACTCACAGCTGAAACTATTTTGGAGTTTTGTTAAGAATGACAAGATTTGATGAATGGAGATTAATGGTTAAAATATTTCAGCCTTTCTAAGTCCTCATACAATGTGATGGCAAATAAGTCTTCAAAGAGATTTATTTTTGTTCCGAGCAGCTGGATATCTAGAGCCTGCCGTTCCTGAGGGAGTCCCAGAGACCTACTTGATGATGGGAGTGTTTCACAGCTGTAAGAGACTCGGATTGTTAAACAATGACTTGAGCTGTAACATATTTTAGTGACTAGACTCTTAAAACCCTGAGGTTTTCTAATTGCCTACAGCCAGCCTGCTTATCGCTGGAAACCTGCGAGCCCCTATGTTGTAACTGGAGGCAGTGAAAGCCCGTCTTAAACATGTCCTTCAATTACAAGGAAACCATTCCAGAAAAAAACCCCTTTCCACCCCATTTTTCTGCTGTCAGAGGTGCAGGTGGGCCGGGGGTTTGCTGACATGGGTAAGATGACACTGTTCCTGATGGACCCCTGCCAGGGTGCTGCGTTTGAGCGCTGTTTGAGAAGGCACACAACCTGTGATGTAGCAATGGATAAATGGTGCGCACTGGTTCCTACAGAATAAAACCCAGCACACAGCAGAAAAACCATCCTCCAGCTCATGAAGTCCTTCCCCGGGTTGCAAACAGCAGTGAGATTTATTCTGTTGTCAGGAGCAGGGTGAACTTCTCTTTAACCACCTTGATGGTGCCAAAACCACAGCTATAAGATCAGACCCTGTATCATCTCTTCAGAAAACACCTGAAATTAGTATCACCAACGCCCTATTCCGCAAGGCATAATGGCATTGATAGTATTAAAGGCCTTTATGGTCCTTAGAAAAATATACCTTATTATCACTTACACAGGAAAACAGGTGTGAAAATTAATTGTTTTTCCTACCTACAGAGGTAGGCAATTTGCAAGGTGATTACTCAATTACAAACACTTCCATTTTGAATTAGAATGAAAATTAAACTTGGACAATGCTAGACAAACATTTGTGAAGTCATGACGACAGAAGTAGAGCTTTTGTAAAGCACTTTTTATAAGCTGCATGCACATTTAAAAATCACTTTGAAACTCTCATCAAAGATTTAATTACAGGCTCTGTAGTGATCTATATTACCAGGCCTTGATTATTTTTGCAAAATATGCTACATTAACTTACATATGATGGAGTTGTAGATTTAAATAGCTTTAAAGTATTATAATTAAAATTAAATAACCATAAACAAAATTAATGAATAACATTTCCTGGTTTGTATCCCTAGTTTTTATGGACTCTATTCACTGGCTAATTAGTATGCCAAAAGTAATTATTTTCTATCATGCAATCAATCCTGAACGGCTGCACTTGTGGATATAACTCTGCTCAAAACCCAGATGACAGAGAATCAAACTACACAAAGTTCCAGTACTGCCTTGAAAATATATATATATAAAAAAAAATAAATCTTACAATGAGTGCCTTACTGTTACAGAAGATAAAAACATTCATAACTATTTTTAGGAGGCAAAAAGCTCCTCACTAAATCTGGCATCTTTCTAAAACTTCTCTGTTAAAATAATTAAGACAGTTTTCCAAATTTCTTATTTAACTTTTTTTTTTTTCTGTGGCAAGACATTTTCGGGGATATTGTTTGCATTAAAATAGTATTCTGAAAAATCTAATTTTATCTTTATTTCAAGTAGGCAGTGACAAGAGTAGAACTAATCTACAACAGGAACAGCTACAACTCCCCTGGAAAAATAATTTTTTCAGAACCTCGTACCTAATTGCTATATGATAAAACCTAGTGTGACATTTTGCATCAACAAGAAGCAGCATTTTGCTTGACAATAATTTATTATTCTTACCCTGCTTTGACTTTTTTTTTGTCACAAAATAATTCAAGTTCTACTTTGATTTTTTCTTCCCCAAAAATATAGATTATGTGGGATGTCTGACAATGGAAGAAGAAGAATTGGCTGATATAGTGCCAGTCAGTTTCCAGGCACCACATTTTAAAGGCAGAAAAATCCAATCATTTTGGATCAAAAAAAATGCCAATAATGCCTTTCCTGTATCATTGTGACAAAAATCAAACTGCTGGCACTATGCATGTTCACAGTGGAACAGCAACAAGGGCATATGGAGAAACTTCAGCTCTGAAGGTGGGTAAGATCAGTGTGTAAGAATTACCTGAGCAAAGTAATAAAAGTATAAAAAAGTTATTCCTGTGAAAGAGGGGAAACACCTTAAATGAAACCCTCACTTTAGAAATGCCACTGCTTGTTTACATAGAATGAGTAAGTGGAATATCTCATGGCACTCTGCGGACTTTAAAATTTTTTACAATAAAGGGACACTCTAGGAGGAAAAATGACACTTTTACAGTCTCCCATTTCTCCAGGGAGAATGCTGAACCCAGTTTTGCTCTAGGGAAGTCTTAAATTGCTCAGAAAAATCAACACTTACGTCTTTTTTTCACAGTAGATTGGCACACTTCTTTCCTGTATATTTCTTGATAAAATGGAGTTACTGCCTTGATCCATGTGGCTGTGCCTGAAGCGAGAGGGAACCTTTCCTGCTAGATGGGAGTGAAGCTGTCACCTTCTCAAGAGACTGACCGCAGGTAACAGCCACGCAAGGCTGCTTGAAGCTGGTCCTCTCTCCTTTGCAAGACCTTGATGGCCATAAGAACGAAAACTAAAAAAAAAACCCCTCATCTATTTGAGGATGGAGAAATAGGGGAGCTTTTCTTCACTGTGTGTGACTAGCTACTGCATGTCCCGGTAACTGCTGGCCTTCAGGTGGCTTTTCGCCTTAAGTGATTAAGTAAAAATGATGAATTTAATTTCCACCTGAAGCTTTTACAGGATCAGGTCTATAGGGAAGGAGATTCCAGTGTGGCCTCAGCTGCGGAAGGAAAGACAGGTGCAGGCAAAAAAGAAAAAAAAAGAAAAAAAAAATTAGGGCTTGCTATAATCACTCCTCTTCAACACAGCTGGTTTAACAAGAGCACAGAGGTTTATTTGGACCACGTGTAGAAAATGGGAATTTCCATCTTTTTGTTCTCTTCTTAATGTACTGTGCAGAAAGGTCACTTGTTCTGGCAGTGGCTAATATCTGACATCTGAGCAGATCCTTAACAGGGGTAAATTGCCACAGTTCAGCAGTATAAATAGCCACAGCAGCACTCACTGGCCGATGATCCACTCGAAAATGCTTTTGATTAATTTCCTGTTACCGGGTTGGTCTTCAAATGCCTCTAGATAACTTCCTGGCAGCGCAGTTAAAACCCCATTTGCAGAGTGGCGTTTCCATAGTTTTGCCTTTCATTCGCACGCCAGCACTTGAAGCTTTCCACTGAACATATTCACCCACCTCCCTCAGTGGCCTCGGCGGGGAGCTGACTCGAGAACCTTCCCGGTACAATCTGTACCGACAGCGCACAGGTGAACGGCAGCATTAATGCCTCCTGTCCACCATCTGCTGATTTTTCTTTTGTGTATTTACCAGTCTGTGGAGTCCTCACCATGCGTGGAAGGACTTTTTGCCCTTCTCCCTCTGGCACGTAGAGTTGGATGACGTAAATATGCTGCTCCTTCACTTCCCAGTACACATTTATGGCTCGTAACTCTTAAAGGATCTGTTGTTCAGTTATGACGGCAACTTTTCAGTAGCACTTGCATGACCAAAAATTACCGATTAAAAAAAAAATGGATAGCCATCTCCACAATACATTTTATGAAATTCTTAATGATATTTTTCATGTGTGGTTATTTGGAGTAAAACTGTTCAATTGTAGAAATTTATAGTAATTCGACTTTAAATACAGTCGTAACACAAGTGGGATTCACAGTCATAAGATTCATTTACTAGAAGCAGGTGAAGAAAAATGTATTTGAGCGGCATAAACCAAAATTCGCATGGCAAACCTCAGAATAGGGTCTTCTTTTCTACAAGGTTGTAATACCAGGATTATGATCTCAATTTTTCTGTTGCCTACATGAGTTCTGATGAAGCGTAACTAAACTCGGTGAAGCTACCCTTGATGGAAAACACGTACCATCCTCAGGAGAGTGCCGGCAGGTGATCTAGTTTTTGTATCCATGCCATACAGCTGAGATCTTACCTCCAGTCATATGTAAAACTGTACAAACCAGACAAGGTGGAAAAGAACCATTGCTTCAAAAAATAAGAAAAGCTAGGAAAAAATCTTAGCAGCTTGAAGGAAGAGGGATGGAGATGCTCACAGGGCTTCTTGGTGGAGTCCTAGTGCAGTCCCAGTGACCACCTTCAGGTAGCTCAATGGAGGTGGGGCAGAGGCAGGATCCCAAACCGGCGGTTTGGGCACAGTCCTTGCCACCTCTGTTTCCTTCCAACCAACGTGCTAGAAAAGTAACTGAGAGAGACAAGGATAAGAAGGCAAAAAGGAAAAGAGAGCATTTTGTGCCAGTTCTTGGGCCACGTAGCGATAGTGTGGAGATGGAAAAGCGTTCATGTCCCAACCTGCCTGTACTCCATCTGTTTGCAACAAGATACTCAGTCCCTGTGTGTAAGCAGAGGGAAGAGGGATGGGGTTTTTTATTGCACGTTCATGTAGATTTTGAAAAGAGGAAACCAAGCAAGCTAAAATTAAATATAATTTTCTCTTTTTCCCCATAGACTGAGTCTGGCTGGATGCCAGACCACATTTCGGAGGGGTGAGAAAGGCCCAACATCTGCTTCTGGTGTAACTGTCTGTATCTTCACTCTAGGAAAATTAGATTTGAAATAATCTCAAATTGTCTGACACCTGTATCCTATTAGAAGTGACACATGGAAACACCTTCAGCATACCGAATTTAGCACCGTGTCAACAGTTTAAAGTTAACAGGAAAAAAATTGGTAAAAATCATTGCTTCCCAGTTTCTGCTGAAACAGATCTTGTGTCGTTTCGCAAGATCACACTGCAAGCTTGATCCGTAACAGTAACGGGTTTTGAACCAGTAATTAAAAAATGGCTTGTGTCCCTAGCTATAGCTGGAATTAAATTCAGCATGCACCTCAAGGTGACTGGTGTACTGTATTCTGAGCTCAGCAGAGGCACCTATGGGTTGGGTGCCAGCACCCAGGACACGCATATGCAGAGATTTCAGGGACTTTTTTCCTGAAGTTCGGCTATAAATCTGAAGTTCAGCAACTTGCAGCTTATGAGAACAGCGAGCAGGTCATATCGTATTTGTCTCAAGAGAGTCAAATTCCTGCGACAGAAGATAAATCCTGCACAGCAGAGATGTTTGCTAGCAAAAGAATTCTGACGTCAGGCAACTGGTTTTGCTGCATTGCCTGTGCACTTCCCTCAGTGCAGATGCCAAAGTGGAAGCAGGGATTTATTTTAAACTCTCTTCCCAAACCTATGTAATCTCCCATTTGCAAATTCTTCTCATTTAGGTGACCTTTTCCCAGATAACATACAGACAGTAATGTATCTTCTGAGATGGACAAGTTCTTCTGAGAAGGACATTCATTAAAATTTGTAAAACATTATGACTTTCATGAAATTTTCATGAAATCAATTACAAAAACATGTCTTCCCATTCATCTTTAAACACATTCCTTTTTTTTTTTTTTGAGAACTCTGAATCAATTTGTTTTAAGAGATTGTTTTTTAATGCTAGTCTGAGAGTAAGGGAAACTGCTTTCTTTTTAGATAGTATTTTTTTTTCAGGAGATCTGTATCTTCAATGAGCAACTCTTGGCTAGAGCTGAGAAAACAGGAAATAACACTGGTCTTGATTATTTTTCTCGTGTGTGTTCCTGCCAATTACTTGACACCATGTGAGTGGTCATTTTATCATGGAAATGGCAAAGCAAGCAAAGAGGATACTTACAGAAACACAAGCAGGTCAAAATGTGTTTTAAGAGTTGGCAAACAGCAAATTAACTTTTGGAAATTTTGGAGTGCTCAGTAAGACCTGTTATAGCTAACCTGCGGTCTGTGTGTGAGTAAAGTCAGAGCTCATGCAAAAATGGACCAAAAAATTAAAATATGGGCAAGCACACTGAATTTCAACATGAATTACAGCACGCTAATGAAAAATATGTTAAAAGTAGAAAAATGAGGCAATAATGGAAGGACAGACCAATAACACTGAACCACTTTTTAGACAGAAGAAAGCATGCACCCTGTAACAAGACTATCACGTACAAGTTTAGGCTTCTTTTTTTTTTTTTTTTTAGGAACCTGAAGCAAAGAAAACCAGAATTACACACAGAAGGTCAGTGCACCATCCTGCAAGAATGTCCGTTGGCACTATTCTTCGTCTTTCTGTAGGACCTATCCAGAAGTGACCATGCCTTTTGCAATATAACACAGATATAGCAGCATTAGGCTAAGACAGAGTATCTTCCATTTTGAAACTTCTCTGAAGGTCAATGTGATTCTGCTAAATGAAATAACATTTAAAAATCCATAATGCTTTTCCCAAGATGAATTTCTCTGTCATCTTGCAAAAGACTTTCACTTCTGTATCATTACCTGTTCGGCAAGTACAATCATTCACAAATAGAGGAACACAGTGACAATCAAGAAGCAATGAGCTTAAGGGTAGGTAGGTATAACAGACCACTATAGATAAAGCCAATGACCAGTACTCTGGTACGCACATGTAGTTAATTATGGGGCAGGATTCAAGACACTAACATCTGAGTGGGAGGATGCCAAAATAATCTTTGAAGCCATAAACAAAACTTCATAATCAGGGAGATTTCCTGAAGAAAAGGGATGTGTTTCCTTTAGAAATATTTGTTAATAGTAAGTCTAGTAAAGGTGTACATATCTATAGAGGCATTGGTAATGCACTATGAACAGGTTAATGATTTTGCTTTTTCCTGTCTCAGATATCTACAAGAGAAAGCTGTGATTTTTTGTTTCTATGCTGAGTAATGGTCTTGCATTAATTTCCCAGCCCTGGCAGTTGCTTAGGAAACAATACTGATGAGTGAGGGGTTTGATAACATTCACTTCAGTTCCCAGGAGGCTCATGACAAAGCATGACATGGAAGGGGAGGGAAACACTTTTCTGCATCAAAAATGAAATAGGAGACCAAAACCAAAATTAGATGCAAATATTAATGTTATAATGACAGAAGGTGAAGATCTAATTGCCTTGCAATTCTCTATCAAACCCCGTGTTACTTAAGATAGTTACTGATGATTTAGAGTAAGCGGTGAAGAAGCCCAACCTGTAGGAAGACCTGCTTGCTCTGTTTGCAAGTATTGCAGAGGACTGGAAGGAATTTCACAAAGACTTAATGGGTGACCATTCAAGAAAGGGTCACAGCTTTCGGTAAGTTTTCTACAGCAATCTCCTTGTTAATTTAGAGCCTGCTGTATGTATTTTGCTTTTGTTATCGTGCAGTCCCTTTACTGCCTTGTTTAAGCCTGGAGTTACAGCACACTTAAAAAACAATCTCCCCCAGAAAAACAACCAACCAAAAAAGGAGATGGCAATGTGGCATCAGAGCTGAGAAACTGGATGAGGCGGCTCATGCTGAGCACTCGGTAGCCATCGCTGCATGGCTGTCAGCACCGAGCCAGCTACTGGGGCTTGCTTGTCGGCCTTGTGTCTTGTTTTGCACATGGTTGTGTTGTAAACCTTATTGCTCTTCAAAAATGATGCAAACTGCTTTTTACAAAACGTCTGAATAAAGCAACTCTTCCATATCATGCAAAAAGAGCCCAAAAGCCACTGGCTTTCTGCCCATAGCCTGCCAGCTTTTTCCGAGCAGCCCCTCTCCATGACCGGGTGGTTCAGGAACAGACCCTGGGAAAACATCCTCAGGTGCCCACCCTCACCTTTCCCTTCCCTGAATGAGGGTCCAGTCGATTTTCCCCCTTCTAACTGGAAACACATCCCACATGGGAAAGAACCACAGCCGTGTACCAGATGTGTCTGGCTGTATGGCAACGACTGCTGCTGCATCCCTCCATCCCCAGATGTCCAGCTATGACATGACGACAAATATCTGCTGCCCTCCACGCAGAAGAACAGGTATCCTTGCTAGATATGCTGCTGGTGATATGGCAAGAGCGAGACTGGAGTGTAGGATCTCCCCGGGTCTCATTAATAAGTTATACATGCAAATGAGGTGTACACAAAAAAATCCACACCATATAAAAAGGGATATGTTGTATGTAAGTGTTTGCCGAAGTATATGCTATGCTATAGCCGTGTTTCCAACAGTCTCCTGGGATGTGACCTTGTATGTCAGTTCTTAGCTGGGTGCCTGTCTTCAAATACATTGGTAAAAGAACTGAAAATGCCTGTTTAAATAGAAATGCTGTCTGATTCAGAAAAATACAACAGAAAACATCACAGCTATCTTTCACTGATGCGCACAGGAAATGCGAATTTTACAGAAATTTCAAACCTACCTATATTTCTTATTAATATAAAGTAGACTCACTTCTAATTTATTGGTTTAACCAGACATACATTGCTAAGGTCAAAGCCTTCTGAAATGCTTTAAAAATCTGGTATTGAGCATTTTCTTACCTCATACATCAAAACTGCCTTTTAACTTCATTTGTAAATGGCCCAAACGCATAAAAACACAATATGGAAAAAGAACTTCCTAAAAGAGAAATCTGCTGTCAAACTGAAACAAATTCCCTCCTCCCTGTTACCATTAACACTTTCTGATTCATGGAAATGTTATTCAGTTCTTCTTCACTGGATTGGAAAAATAAAAGGGTTGTTCACTTTATACTTTCAATGGAAAATGTTTAGGCCAACATGATTATGGAGAAAAATGCAACCAGACCCAAGTATAATAATAATGGAAATTTTCAACATTATTGGTCTGACTGATTTTTTTTCTAATTTGCTTTCTCAAAGGCTAAAATTAAAACAACTGATTCTATTCACTAACTCAGTAAACTCGATGTTGCTCGGAGCAATGAGAGTTTGAACTCACTGAATTGGAATTTCAAGACTCATTCCCCGAGTTCGTTTGGAGAATAAGCATGTCGGAGTAGAGTTGTGCTTTACCAGCCAAGCGCACGCTTCGTTTTCACAGAATATATTCAGTGCGTATTTGTCTGGCAGAAGTTACTCAGCAATTTTGAGAAACTTGACC
>KZ505848.1:367999-383573 GCA_002844005.1 Limosa lapponica baueri
GGCACACCTTGGCAGCACCCTGGACACAATTATGTTGTTTCCATTCATTAGCACCTTGGTCCCGCCCCAAAGTGCTTAACCACATGCTTCTATCTAAGCACACTTGTAGACCTTGTGAAGCAATGCAATTACTGGAGAAATATTCTACTGTAAGGTTCATCCTGTGCATCTCTATATTCTTCCCTTCACTTTCTCTAACCTAAAGGTCTAGACACCTTATTTTTCCTGACATAGAAAGTCTAATTTTTTTACTACAGTCATATAGAAAATCTTCATCATTGTCACCACAATAAAGTGATTAAATAGATGAACAAGAGAAATCCATTGATTGCATGAAACTTATTCCTTCACTTCTACTCTTTCCTTTTTAAAATGTCAGCTGTTTGGAACAAGGATCCTGCTTCTCAGTAACCTGTGAAGCAGTCAAAATTAACTTGTCATTCTAGTAGCAACAATAGCAGCCAAAACATTAGGAGCTACATAATGTAATTTGCTGTATTATGATGTGTTTGGATAGCAACTGTAAAGCTGCAATTTTTTACAGCTTTTCAGGATTTATAAAGAAAAAACACAACAATTTTACTGTGTTCATTACCATACCAAGATCACCATTTTTATAGTGACTTGCCCAAATTTTGATACCAGAAAGAATGACACCCTCTTAAGTCTGCTATCTTATTTTTACAATAGAGTGTTAAGCAATACAGGCGTGAGGCTCTGTCAATCCTAATAACAGTAGGGGTTTCTAATGTTGCAGTGATTTCACTAGATTGAATTTAGATGTGCTTTCAAATACACACAGTTAAAACCTGCTCCAGAGTCATCCCTGTCTCCAGGAGCTTGTTGGATTGCACCGGGAGATAACGGATTGACATTATTACTGATCTTGGCCAAATGCTGTTGGTACAGTGCTCAAGGTCATTCACAGCTTACCTCTGCATGTGCTGGGTGATGTACAGCAGCGCTCCGCTGCGCTGATGGGTTCATCCTTCTCGAAGGCAGTGACCAATGTTGAGCAGCTGGCTGAAAGGCTGTTTGATCTTCCCACTGCTTTGCAGGCAATACCACACTGCTCGGGGAAAAAAAAAAAAAAAAAGACAAAAACCACTGTTGAAAAAGATTTATCAGGAAATGTAGTAGAGCCATGTTTGACCTCCATATCTTCTCTTGCTCCCCAAAGGCAGCACATGTAAGATATTTCCTGTCTTTCATGTTACTGACTGGAATGCATCATGAAGTCCAAATTTGCAACCTGCTGTCTGTTTTAGTCATTAGGCATGACTTTCTTTGTCTCTTGATGAGAGCTGCAGCCAACTGTTCACTGTTGTAATGCATAATTTTTTCAGTATTCCCCGCCTCCCCTAAACAAATAAAAAAAAAACGCCAGCCAGGCTGAAAGGTGAAATTCACTCATCAACCAAGGCTGCTGTGTCTTACAATATCTTATTTCCTCAGCACATCACACTCTGCTCTAGACCACCAAAACATTAGTCGTAGAGTAAATAGCCTCCACCTATTATTCAGGTACAAATTTGAAGGTTACTGAACAACAATTAAAAGCATCAACTGGATTATCAGAAGAGCTGATCAGCCCCAACTGACTCTGAGCACAAAAGTTGGAGTTTACTGGCTGCAATTTGGTTCTACGTTCACTGATCCATCAGTAACAACCATGCATTGTGATCTTTATATTATTTTTTAAAATGAAGTCCACTCTGCAGAAGTTATGAAAGCTATTGTGTTATCTTTGCCAGCTGCTGTGTCTTGGAACATTGTTCACAAAACAGTTACTTGGTATTTTAACCTCTGACCATCCTCAAAGTCAACTGAAGACAATTTATAAGGACATTAAAATATACATAGAGTGTAAAATATCAGTCTGGTTATGTTTTGATCTTCACAAGTGATACACAAGGACTGGTTATGCCCTCACTCCACTAATATTATACGTATATTCAATAAATGTCTTTAAAATGAAAGAAACTCCTAGAATCCCTGATCATATTTATAATAAGCCTTCCACAGTAGAGGAAAAAAAGAACAAAAAAAAGGCACACATGCCAAACTGATACCGAATTTGAAAACTAGATGGGTGAGAGGGATCTCACCCTGACAAAAAGTGACCTGTGGGACTGCTCTGCCAGTCCAATAATAAAAATTTATTCCATGAGCAGCAAAATTAGCAGAACTTGATTTCCTATCTATTTTTGCCCTTTGTCCCCTAAATCTCCTTCCAGTGCAATAAGCCCGGCCATCTGCTCTTCCCCTACACTGGCCTGAGCTGGGGATACCTGCAGCGGTTAGTCTGGAGCTGGAGACACAGGTGGCCCAGAAGCTCCTGTCAAACCCATGAGGTGACTGATGGTTTCTGACGGTGCTTCTGTCAGTGTGGGCACCAACATGAATCCTTGCCTTCTATCCAGCTCCCAGCGCTCATAGACCTCATAGGCAATTCAGGTGATTAAATCCCATCTCAAATTTGGTTGAAATTGCTGAGCCATTTCCAAGGTTATGAAGGGGAGACTGGCTGGCAGACTGGGAGGCAGACTGCAGAGGGCTGGCGTGCTCGATTAAAAGCAGCCCCATTCCTCTCATTCAGCGCAAATATCCAAACCCTCACACTTAGAAGTAAAACAGCCTTTGACTATGATGCACTAACAGTTCAGTGGCCACTTTGTAAATTATAAGGTAATTTGATATTTTTTTTGTATACTAATTTGACATCAGTCATTGCAAGCAAGTTGAAAAAACCAAAAGTTCAACTCATCCGTTCATCTGCAAACACAACTGTGTCATTTATCCATGTCCCACCTTGTAACTCAGAGACAGGCTTTGTTGCTTTTAATGGTTTGGAATTTCAAGACAGAAAACTGACAGAATATCTGCCAGTTTTCTTGTTCAGTTAAAAATGTTGGTCTGAAGGGAGGAAAAACATCGAATTCCGTTCTTCTACAACAGCAGGAGTTTCAGTCTTTCCCTTTTAGGAAAAGCTGCAGGATCCCAGACATGAGTCACCTCTTTGGAAGAAAAGGATGGAACATTACAACTATTTTTGCCTAAGGACTTCACCAAGAGGTAGAAGGCTCTAACGGAAAACGTCTGGGTCATGCCATGCATCTCTCGGTCCAGCCTTTGCCTGACCATACCCATTTACTTTGGAAGCTGTGAGCTCTGGTGCAGCAGGGATGCTCAGGCAGTTTATACTGTTGTGTTCCCAGTTGCAGGTAACACTGTGCAGTTCAGTCCCTCAGCTGTAGACTGCAGGCTGATAGCCTAAGTTATTATGTTGGGAATTACTTTCCCTAGAGCTTGAAGTAATTAATTGACTCTCATAACCTGTTTTAGTTCTGGATTTTCTCATTAATTTTAAACAGCTACTAAACAGATCATTTTGGGGAAGCTTTCATAGTGAGAATTACAAACATCCTTAAAGCAAGAAGATCCTTGCTAAGAGGCATTTTCCTCTAAATCAGTCCATTAAAAAATGTCTGAAAACAACCAATAGAACAATAAGATGTGCTTGACTGACAGCCAAGGCAGGCTATCTTACTAGCAGAAATTATTTAGTTACTTTATGATTCATGGAAACTTGTGTTACCACCAGTCACATTAATTAGTTATAAAGCGTTGCATAAGTTTAATAAAACCCCAAGAGCCCTTACATCTTCAAAATGTTAGACTATATGGCAAATCATCGTCGTCTTCCCATACTAGAAAGGGTATTTCTAGTATATTAGTGATACAAGATCCAGACCTGGGAGGATACATTGCAGACTGGGTGTTTGGCTCTAGCATTGCCACCAGATGCATTCGTAGTGTCCCTTGGGCATTTGTGTAACCTTGAGTTTTACTTGTGAACTACAACCAAATCACGTATCCTTTCTTTAATACCCTTTTCATTGTCTGTGAATTATGTCTCATTTTGAGTTATAACAAATGACACTTCCAATTTTGCATCCAAATGGGATTTGAAATGTCACACGAGATGCGTATTTAACACTTTACATCGCCACATCTACTTTAAGTAAGCATCTACACACACTCCAGATACTGCATCGAAGCCTCACTTACATTGAGCAGCAGCAAGTCCTGTTCACTGAGGCAGAAGAACACAGCTTTTCCGTACTTCAAGGTGAATTGGCCAAATCCTCATATGTCAATTCTCAAGCACACGCATTAGTCCTTTTTTTTGTCAGTTTAGATAAATCAACTGTGCCATTCATAACTCTGTAGTCACAGCCACATTACTCAACATACAGTTTAGAGAGTTTTCAAACTGCTATTATAAAATATCGTAAAGAGAAGGGACAACCACTGTGTTTGAAAACTTTGTCTGCCCATTTTGACCATCCGTGTAAGTCAGCAAAGAAATTTCATGACCACTTGTAATATACAACCCAAAATTTAAAATTGTTACCTGACAGATATCAAAAGAGCAGAGACAGGAACACACCTTAAACCAGCAATGTCCAGGCCTCTATAAAAGCAGGCAGACCTACCAAACATCTAAGTCACTTTGCTAATTAATAGATAAGCACATGTCACTCCAGATAAACAACATCTGATGGACAAGATAGATGACTGCAAAAAATAACAAACAGCAGTTTGACAAAAGCGAATCAACATTGCCCATCAGAAGGGAGAGCAGGGAGGCAACAGAAGAAAAAATCTGTGGAGGATAACTAGTCATGTTTTATGTGTTGATTTATTTTATGCATGCCTTAAAGAGCCCACTGGCATAATTTTTCTGTAGTTTTATCAAAAGTCAAATTTAAATATAAAAGTGAAGGTGATTTACAGGAGCTTGGATGTTAGCAAGAGGGTAGACCCAAAGACATTAGTACTAACCTATGTATTTTGGGGAAATTCAGAGCCAAAGTAATGCCTATCTTCTATAAACTGCATAATTTATATGAATTACTCAGTTCCCACAGAGTAAAGCAAATTTGATAAAGGAAAAAGTAGTCCTTGTTTTCTCATTGAAAGAAATAAGACTGGGCTGAGGGAAAAATAGGACTGGCACAAAAAAAAAACAGAGTAAAGCAAATTTGATAAAGGAAAAAGTAGTCCTCGTTTTCTCATTGAAAGAAATAAGACTGGGCTGAGGGAAAAATAAGACTGGCACATTAAAAATGACTGGTAGGAAAAGAACTACTGGTCTTACAACTCACATGTGATTCAGTCAACTGCTTGTAACCGTGAGATTGGCACTGTTTAAATTCACAGCTTATCAGGAGGGTGAAGCTTGCTCCCTATTCATCTTTGCCACCACCTAAAGAATTAAGAGAGCGGCTGGTGATGAAGAATAAATTTATCATGTTTATTGTGACAACCATGACTGTTATAAAACAGATACTCTTACAGCACATGCTAACCTCCCCCACCCTTTTTCTTTCTTTATTCAAAACTTGTTGAACATTCAGTTCAGGTCACCTAAGATGTATGTCTAGAAAAGCACTGGTTGCAAGAATAAATCCATTTCAGGTACATGCAATAGAAGTTGCTTGTAATACACTATTTACAGTTATGTGCCTAGAGGTACTGTTGTTCTCACATCTGAAGTCATACAGTTATTTCTTATAGAATGGTTTTGAACAGTCTTCCGGAACAACCGGCTGTGTAGAAAAATAGCTAACCAAAAGATATTTATCTTTGATTTAGTTCAATATTTGATTCTTACCTAATATATTCTCTTCACGGTGGAAATGGCTGAGGACAGGGAGCAATTAGGAAATTTCTGAACCAAAATCAGCTCAAGCACAGTCAATATAAAATTACTGTCAAAGCTAATATTCAAAGTTTTCAAATGGGCTAATGAAAGACAGCAGAAAGGATGTTTGTGGACTGACAAAACCGGGAAGACTTCAAACTAGGGATTTTGAACGGACACACAAACTCTCGTCCTAAAAACTACTCCTTCCTTGATATTGTGAGGTGTTAACAACCTTTGCCCGAGAAGACATCAGTGGAAGAATGGCTGTAGCCATCCCTTACCTTTCCTGGCCTTACAGAGCGCAACGTGCACCCAAGCACGGGAGGGTTTGCAGCTGCACACACACACCCAGCCTACAATTTTTCAATTGAGGCTAGAGAATTGCATTCCTATTTCATCCCGGCTGCCCCACGAACACATCACAGCGACACCAACGTTCCTCAAGCAGAACAATTCCATCCTAACTAAAATAAAGGGCTACACTATCATCTGGCAGCACTCAATCTAGGCCACAAAGAAGAGGTACAGCCTAATTTTCCAGTCTTTCCGCACTTCCATCGTACTACATTTCTCCAAGGCTAAATAGCAAATAGCTGTGCTGCCCACATGCCCTGCATATTCTGACATTTAGGAATGGTGACAATTTAATGCTCTTGCAGTGGGTCATTTTGAAAACGTCTTCCATAGCCACAACATGATGGTAAAACTTATTTGCCCTGAGCTTCAGTCATCACAGGCAGATAAATGAATACAAAGTTTGGAAGGGAGAAAGCAAAGTCAGTACAGAAAAAGAGGTATTGTACACTGGGCTGAGCTCACAAGACTAAATCGCACCTAACATTACTGGCATCACACTTCACAGTCTCTGACAGAAGAGTCTGTTATGCCAGGTAAGTGTCAAGGATCCATATTCCTAAATATTCTTACCCTGCCCTATTGGTAAAATTACTGAATCTCTTTTACAGCTAAAAATATAGCCTGGCTTGATTTATTTCCACCCACCACTAACGAGACGGAGTCCTACATTCACAAGTTCCACCATGAAGCAACAGGACAGCTGCAATCTTGCTAAAAAATGCAACGAGGGTAATGATATCTCTCTGTCATTTGCTCCTTTATAACTGTCAAAGGGCCAACTGCATTTTATGCATCAGAATCCAACAACAGTACTGAAAATACGGCTTTCAGGCAAACTTCTTACCAAAAAAAAAAAAAAGGCTTAATGCAGCAAAGACTCTCACCACTAAATGTTTTAGACGTACCTTGCTGCTGAAGACACTAGAGAGGGCTCAGTCTGACAGACTGTTGGAAAACAACGAAGTTTTGAAGCAAGACGACCGAAGAAAAATGAATCTCTAAGTATTAAAACACAATTATTCTCCCTTGCCTGGAGAAAGAGAATCAGAGGCCAAAAGTAAATATTTGAGTCATCTGATCCACACGCTGTAGCCACAACTCATTAGGTATCTGCTAATTACAGTTTTGAAAGATGCCATGGAGTGACACAAGGCAGCCCTAGATGTATTTAGTTAGTTTTACAACTGAGGAGCCCGAGAAACCCTTGGGTTCTTTCCTACAGTCAACAGCTTCAACAAAGAGCCTCTCTATTAATTACAACCACATCTTGTCCTTTTTTATATATGAGAAACACTACAATCCTTATAAAAACTATAAAACAGCCATTGTCATTTAGGGATGCTATTAATCAAGGCATTCTCGTGTGTTTTCCCTTCACCGCTCCCTTGCTAGATTTCAGCGTAACAGCTCATTGGTTTTTAACTAAAAGCAGAATGGCCATGTGCAGCCATCGCAGAAGGCTCAGGATTTTGATTTCAGTGCAGGAAACGCTTAGCTGTGATCCCTCTTGCAAAGGGGAGACCCTGAAGTGTCTGCTGGCATTACTGGCACCGTAATGATCAATCTGACAAAAAGAACTGAAAATAGCTACTTCGTTCTGAAAGTAACTTTCTCATTCTTGATTCTTTCCTCCTCCACTCCTGGAAAATTAGTGCAACAAGCAGGAAAGCAGTTGAATTCTTTTTGCAGTATCCCAAACAGGCTATGTCTGCGATCCAGACGTGACATAAATGACAACCCGGAACACTTAGACTCAAGATTAAGCAAAACTTTCTAACATTAAGGGTAAGCAGTTGCCTAATGAAACTGAAGGGTTGTCATTATTGGAGATATTTAATGACAGTTTAGACAAGCATGCATTAGGAATATTAGTGTAAATATTCTGCTTTGGGGCAGAGGCGTGGATTAATGACATCCTAAGATCCTTTCTGGTGGCCTGACTCTACAGCTCAGCAGCCTCCCTGCCCAAGTCACCCATCCTCCATTTTAATAACCTTCTGTATCATTTTTAAACTCCTTCACAATTCTCCCAGGAACTCTGAGCAAATATACTTGCAGCCCCTGAGGAAGACTGGTATCTCAGTTACTTAGTAATAAAAAAGGAAACAGAAAAAAGAAAAAAATAAATAGGATTGTTATCTCATTGAGAAATAAAAAACGAGGCAGAAGACATACATGATAAAAGAAGATACCAGAACCACAGTAGTATAAATTACAAGTTACAACAGGGATATAAATTCTATTGGCAGGTTGGCAGAAACCTGACATTTTTCATTTCTCCATAAAGCTATTATAGATGCTTACTGGACTAGAGAAGTAAGACTAGTTCTGCCGGTTTGAGTCATAGCCAATTTAGGTGAGTTGAAAAGTTGCCCTCTGTTTGGGTTCATGTTAGACACCTTCACTCTACACCAGCTAATTTAGTGCTCTGGTAGATTAGCTTTGAAACATTACTAAGTGAAACATTTTTCAAGGTGCCTAGAAAACAGCTAAGTGTTAGAGGATAATTTTGGATTGACTTATTTATCTCCCCACCCCACCAGTCCCACCTACCCCCTCCCTCCGATAAATAAAATAGGAACAGTTTGGTTCAGATTCACTGCTTAGGGCTCCCAGTTTGTTACAGAAGTCCTCTGAGCCTTGACCTCAGTAGCCCATAACCAGGCCACCAGTTACCATAGAAACACAGAGAAGAGACCCCAAAGGGACCTTCCTTAGTCCTTTCCCCTGTCCAAGAGGTCCAGCACACAGGAAGAGAACGGCTGAGTAGGACAAGCCAGCAATAGCATGGTTCTTCCATGTGGTTTTATGAGGCAGTTAACTTTTATTACCTGGTAATTACTGAGTAAGACTTCAGACAAGCTGACTCTACAGCCCACATGGCAGCAGACTTGTGTGGGCAGTCAGCTTACAAAAATCACGCTGCAAGACTAAAGTTTCAGAGGGGAAACAGTCCATTAGGAAAGCCAAGTTCAAGAATATAGTTTAGCCATATTTTAGTACTACCACTAAAGGATATAAATACCAAGCCTCAAGTTAAAAAAACCCAACAAACCAAACAAAATCAAACTTGCAAAAAAGAAGCCAACGAATAGGAAGACGTTATCAGGTACAGGCTGCAAAGACAAAAGTACAAAATATCTTAAGAACAAAAAAGGCTGGAGGGCATCAGCCCAGAGACCAGATGACAAAAATGTGTCTGTGAATCGAAACATAAAGAGCTTTAGAGTTGAGGTGGGAAGGCTAAGATCCATGCTGCAGAACAGACACTTGCTTATAATAACACCACTAAAGCTGGTAAAACAAAGAGGAGCAAAGAAGAGGGAAGAGATGGCCTTAGAAGAGGAAAAAAGAAATACTGAACATGCACATTTTTCAAAGCAGAGGCGGCAAAATCCAGGGGTACAACAACTGTTGCTTTAAAACATTGGGTTTTATTACCAAGGAAGTTGCTCAGTATTTTTTTCTTCTTTACTGTTCACTGCTATGGTACTACGTCTTTGTGCAGTCGATAATGGGAAATACGTGTGAGCAGAACACATTAATGCTTGTAAGGTCAGTACTAGCATTCTTCTCTGTAAAGGCACTGAATATTTTTGAAACGAACGCTTTGGTGAACCTCAGACTACTTTCTGTAAACTGATGCCAGTTAACCAGTTTTGAGCCTGTATACCTGTTTTAAACTTTACTTAAACCTTAAAGCTAAAAAGATATCAAACAATCCTAAACCATGTGATAAACAGATGCCAAAGCCATATGATTTCCAATCTCTTCTGTTCGTTCTTTGCAATAAAAAGCAAAAACTATGGTTGATTTACTGTGCACTCAAACGTTGGGAGAATCCAGGAACATGTGGGATCAGTTTAGGTCAGGATCAAAACTCCATAATTTAGTGGAGAGCAGCTTCCAAACTAAGCTCATATTTTTTCGGACTATATTTACAGTGCAGTTACTGTGTGCCAGTACCTCATTAAATGTCCTAAGAACTAGAACAACCCTATTCTTTATTGGGAGGGGGTTTTTCCCTTTAAGTTAGAAATACCCATTCTAGAATAATTCTGCATGAATCGGCAGCACTTACAGTATTCAGTCCCCATCTGATCTCCAGATCTGATGGCCACTAAGCTGCCTACAGACTTTTCTTGTTGCTGGTAAGAGATCAGTCTCTTGTTCTCAATTTCTAACATCCACCTCAGCCTGGCTGTGACCACTGCTCCCCCTGACCAGTTTGAAGAGGGAAGTAGATTTGGCAAAAAAGCAGAAGAGACTTGGGATGAAAGTGAGTGCCTGGTTCCACCAGGAGTATATCAGCCTCAAGTAGGCTGTTGAGAAGAGGGAGGGATAAGTTACAAAAGCAGCAAAAAAAAAGAAAGAATAAAGCAAAACCAAAGAACCGTGAAGCTAAACAAAGAAGCCTTGAACTGTTCGTACTCTTGTCCAAGCTACGGCCCAGAAGGCAGGACGGGGAGCAAGAAGACTGACTCCGATTTCCACCACTATATTTGTGACATAAAGGCCTCTCTCATGGTCTATTCTGTCTGTATGATACAGATAATGACGCAATTTTCAAACATTCTGGTTTCTATAGTGTGTGCTCTATAGTGTGTGTTTGAAAGTCTGATTATTTCCGATCCTGATGCATTAAAGCAGCAAACTAAGAGGAGTGCTGCACAGGAGACAAATTGGACACGGATCAGAGATCTTAGTTTAACATACTTATTAGAGGAACAGTGCTTTTTGACAAATACTCAGAGCCAAAAATTCATCCTTATCACACAGAAGTTGCTGTCTGTAGGGAAAGGCATGGTGAGAGTAATGCTGACTGGAAAAGCAGCCAGCTGACTCGGTATCTCTCTCAAACAACACTGGGACGTGCTGAGCTCAGGAAGCAGTGGAAGAATGAGCAAAACCATGTCACGGACTAAATCAAGAGACACTTCTGCTTTGCAGAAACTACAGCTGTTGCAACATCCAAAAATTTATTTGAAACACAAAACATGGGCTGTAAATGAGCTATTGGAAGATTTTTTTTTTTTTTCCTTTTGCCACTTGAATGCATGCAGAAGTTATAGTGCTTTAAATGGTTTCCTAAGAAGAAAATGACAGAGAAAAGAATAAATACCCTGGGATTTACGCAGCCAGTGCACATTCAGTGGCAGGAAACTTTGCCAGGCTGTTATATGCATTCACGAAATGGTCTCTAACGTCTGACTGGGAAGCACTGCAATATTAAGTGGGATGTACTGAAAGGCAGCCAACATGGCAAGCATCTCGGTTGCTTCTATGATAATAATTAGCTTTATCAAACTTTAACTAGTGATGTCAAAATATTTTTAGCTTGTAGTCATGAAATGGGCAACAAACATACAAGTTTGCTACTTCATACTAACATATGTTTGGTCTCAAGAGGTTAAGTACTCATCTGTTTCCAAATTGTGTTAAAAATGAAAAACAAATACCTTTTTTTCCTTATCATGCTTTTGAAGCATGTCAGCCTGCACATAAATTATGGCTTTGCAGGACTTGTTATCTCTCTTATATTTCTCACGACATAATGGCTTCAGTGTAGACCTGCAAAGTAAAACACAGTTTTAAGCATGTATAACAAAACTGAGCCTTCAACCAATGTGGATTTGTTGACAGGAGGACAAAAAGCTTTAACACACATCCAACATTTTGGCTGAAAAGAAGTTCAGGCTGCTGCAATAGAGACAGCAAAGGGCCTGCAATCTTTTTGCTTCCCTGAAACAAACAGAAATAAGGACTACATTTTTAACTCCACTTTCAAAAGTCTGACTTCAGAACCAATAAAAACAATTAAAATTTAAATTATCCCATGAAGACAGACAAACCTGAAGCCAAGCAGAAACCTCTTGCTTGATACTGATTCAAAGAAAGCTGTACAACTCTTCTGATAGCCCGCTACAATCTTAGTGACATTCAAGGCATCAGCAGGTACTTTGTGAATGTGGCTTTTCAGCCGTAGCATCGAGAAAACTGGTGAATTAAGTAAGCTAAATCTGCCTGTTATCCTATAGCACTTTTTTTTGTTTCTTCTTTTTCTTAAAGCAGCCAGAAAAGAAAAAAAAAAAAACAAAAAACAAACAACCAAGCCCTCAACCATTTCACTACTGAGCTATAATATATTAAATCATAGATACGAGTCAACAATATCATGCTGCTGGGAAAAAATGGAAAACCATTCTGGGAAAAATAAACACAAGTATCATCTGTAAAACACATGGCGTAATCCTTGCATTTGGCTTGGTGGTGGGAAGCAGGCAGCTCAGCTGTGGGCACCATCATCCCAGGAGGATGTGGAGAGAACGGAAAAAACCTGGAGAATGGGAACAAGGATGATGAGGGGCCTGGGGAAGGCAGCTTATTAGAAAAAGCTGAAGGATTAAGGGCTGCTTGTTCCGAGGAGCAGAGAAGCAGTCATCTTTGCGGCAGTCTTTGGACGCGTGAAGAGCGGATAGGAAGAAGGGAATAGTTTCCTCCACGCCCCCCAGCCGCTTGGACAGCATTAAGCTCACTGAAGAGCATGGAATGCCAGAGACTAGACGGAGGCAAGCATCCCTGCTGTGACTTTTAGTATACCAGGAATTATAAGTTTGTGCAATATGATTTGGCTACTTTCTGAAAAATTCATCACGAACTTGCTAGCTGATGCATTCCTTGTACATATGTGTTTGCTCTGAAGTTGTCTTCCCCCATTGCCAAAGCAACAGAGTGCTCAGCATTCCCTTCTGGTGTCCACCTGCCCCTCCGTTTCAAGCTGCTCGGCTTTGATCTTCCTCCTTTCTGTTTACTGTTATTAGCTCATTAGTGGTTTTGCCTGTCTTTTTCTTGAGCCTGCTCCTCTGGCTGGTGGGAAGCGTGCAGGGTTCCCTTTGCTGACTCGGAAACACGTTGCACTTCTCCACAAGGAGCAGCTAAAGAAACAGGAGTGATCTGGTACTTTCCACGGAGCAAAGAGGTTTCACAAAAGATGTGCTGCAAATTAAACACACAATTCAGTTAAAATAATTTATGACTGACTGAGCTAACACTGATATATCACCTGCTGTGGAAAAACAAGGGAAATGTGTTGAATATGACTGGAAAGTATCTAGAGCTTATTTAAATGCAAAGCAGCGAAACGCACAAGTCAAGGTATCCAGGAACAAATAGAGATGTGTGCATTCAGTGTCTGTCTGCTACCTACCACGGCAGAGGCTAAATCTAGAGGGCAAGTGAGAAACAGATGAATGGCATTTTTGGCAAGCACTAAGTTAATCATCCTGCATAGCACATTCAGTGTCTCAGATCTTGGAGATCATCATAAATCTCTTTAGATGCAGTAAGTTTGTTCCTCTCAATAGAATGAGGACCTAATTAAAAAACTTAAGGTGTCAGATAATCCAGGAAAAGGTACAAAACAAAGCGCTATTTATGCTTGGTGCCCTCAATCCAGTGTCTTCTGTGACATCATCATGTCCTGGAAGACATTTCTACAGTTCCTGGGTATTTTGGTTATCTTCCCACCACCACAAGCCCTTTTACAGGTAAAGGCAAAAAGGTAAAATTACAGAAGAGCTGCTACCATAAACAGAAACAACACAAATGTTTGAGCTAACTGAAAACAAGCCATTCAGAAAGATCCTGACACTCCTGCTCCAGCTACCCAGATGCAGATTTGGGGTATATTCACAGTACAATTAAACCACGCCAAACAGCTGAGTATTTTTTCCCATTATACAGTGTGGCTGCAGGTCAACTACTACCTTTGCTTCACGTTCCCTGGTCTTTTAAAAATCAATAACAATGCAAAAAACACCCACCTTTCTGTCTGTTGTAAGCTAAAGGAATTGCTGCCACTTGATCAAGCTTTTCTCTGACTATACTGTGGGTATTTTTTCCCAGAGTAAACAAAGTTTCTCAATATGAATTCCTTGAGAAAGAGACTTTATCTGCCTCCTCCTTCCCCAAATACAATATGCAAGTGTTTCAGGGAATTACTCTCCAAACAGCTATTGGTAGCAACTGAAAGGATTTTTTTCTTGCATGAAAGCATAGAAGTGCTATTTTTAAAGACCTATTTCCCTAATTTATTTTTTGAAGTAAAAATTCTGCATTTAAATGTGACTCTACAAAGTTAAAATGTTTCCAAGCACCATCACTCACTTGAGGCAGCGCCATTTCCATTTGAAATTTAGGGGAAACAGGAAAAGGGAGTGGGTAAGGAGAGAAAAAGAAAACTCTTTTTCGGAATTATGTGTTGATAAATCCAAAAATGGAAAAATTTTTCAAACAAATTTTCTACGTGCAAGTATCCCAGTTTCCCAGCAACTCTGTTAGTGACATAATGTTAACTTTGTGGGAAAGTAGCTCTGCTCTACGCTCTCTGGACAAGAACCTCAGAGCTTTCTTGGAGTCTATTCATAACCCTGCATTTGCATTTGATAAATTGATTCATTGTTATATTCCTTCCCCTTTAATGCAATGATTAATATTCTTATATTCCACAAAAAAATTATTCGTTTTAAAATGCTAATCTTCCAGCATTTTCTGTGTCATTAGACCAGAGGTTCAGTCAAAGTTTTCCCAAACTTCCAAAAAGTTGTTTAGGTATTTTCCTCAAATAAAAAGCAGTTTACATAGGCTAAGTTTCTTCTACATGTTTTATAAGATTGGCACTAATTTTAATAGCATGGTTTTAATAGCTTTTAAACAAAGTATTTCATTATCTAGACCACTGTTTAAAGCTAAAACAATCTCAGTTATAATATTATTGTATCCATAACAACAGATAAAATTTTTCCTCTGTGTGTTTTCAATTTATATACAAATATTTGTCAATTCCCAAACTGCATTCACAATTTCTTGGAAGGCAGGCACAGGATCCAAGTTTCTTCTAATTTATGCAGTTGTAATTTTTTTTAATATAATGGAGTTATTCATACCAGAGTGAGCAGGACCACACTCTGAGTGAGCTGGATTTTAAAAAGAAGTATTCCAACTAAGCTAACTTCAAGGTGAGTGTTTCTTTGTAATTTTCTAATAGAAATTCATCCAGGCAAATCCTCCATCACAGCTTCATCAGCCTTTTTGGGACAGCAGAGAAAGACTCCTTCAGCTCATTTAGAGCTACCCAGGCAAGCGAGGTGGGCCATCAAGCAAAGACCTGGTTTCTGCTGCCACCCAGAATGCAAAAGATTAATGCTGGTTTTATGATCACATTTCTGGTAAGGAGCACAACACAGCCCAGCCCTGTGTGGTGCTGGGGTATTTAATAAAGGACCGCCTCCTATCCCCTCCTTTGCAGACCCGTCCAGGCAACGCTTCAATTACTGCCATATACAGCACTGAGCATCCACCTGCAGTGTGAGAAACACCCAGCTCGCGCACGCTTCTGCTCCTCTGCATCCTTTGCTACTTAAAATTCAGGTTTTCCCCAAGTAGCCTGTAAAATTTTTCTCCACTTAACCTTAAATTGCCTTTCTCCCCTGCTCACAACTTGAT
>KZ505848.1:384723-413000 GCA_002844005.1 Limosa lapponica baueri
GCGCTGAGCACTTAGGGATCCCCTCCTACACCCAAAACTGTCTGGGATTAACAAGCCAAGGGCCCAGTCTCACTTGACCATGCAGCTCTTTGGCTTGACAAAAGCGCTGGCTCAGCCTCTCCAGCACCGGTGGCTGGGGGAAATGCTGTTCCTGAATCCACCTGAATTAGCCTCTGGCTGAAAAACAGCAAGGAGAAAGACTCCCCTGCTCCCGTTTTATTTGCCTTTTACTCTCAAGAGCATAATGAAACATGCTTGCTTTCTGCCTCTCTCAGTTTAGGGTCCCACCAGAACGATTATTAGCTCAGGGATACTAATTCATCTGCCCGTGTCCTCAGCTGACAGAAAAAATGTATTTGAACAGAAATGAGTGAATGGAGAAAAAAAAAAAACCAGTAAAGTTTTGATGTTTTCGAGGTTTTTGTTTTGATATATGGTTTAAGTTTCTAATAAAACTTTCTGTAAGTTTAGATCAAACTGAAAATGCGATAAACTAAGTTCTGTGCTTTGCTGGAATAACCAAAATCGATGGACCACGCTCATTTTTACTGAAGGACACTTTGACTCAGTTGGTTCAGTAGCTTTCCTATACCAGGTTCTTTTTAATGTTTCTTTGTTGTCACCTATATTTATCATCCACTGTATATACATATATCTGCAATCCATCTTTTCACAATGGTGCCTCGTACATTATTTCTTGTGAGACACCAGTGAGGATCCCCATAAAAGCAGGTTTTATACAGCAGCCTCTGGTCTCCCACAGGACACAAAAAGGAATCATAAACCATTCAAAGGAAACCTTGAAACTCTGCAGCAGCAAGTACTGAAAGGGAAAAGTACCTGATGATTTGAAAGGCTTCTCTTAAGCTTCCTGCAACATGGCATCAGCCATCAGACAACCTGCAAGCTCATCAGTCCCCCAGATGAACCATTACTCACAGCAGCATACTGTTATGGTCTTCCTACAAGCATCAGAGGCAACGTCAGTAAATAAACATTGGAAGCCAAGAAATACAGGATTCTTTCAAATTAGTATACCTTCAAGATCAAGGAGAAGAAACATTGCCACAGAGGGATTGTTGTCTATTGTACCTCACCCTTACAAAAATTTTATTGGAAAAACACAGACTTCCAAGCGAAAGTTAAAAGCAAAAGAGAAGACTCAAGGACTGTTTAATCTGGATTGATATCTCTTGTATTCTGCTGTCAAGTCTCTCATCAGTATCTGGAAACTTCCTAAAATTACTGGAATGACCTAACACCTTCTGCTAAACTCAACTCTCTTCAGCCTGCAAACAACTCTGAAGGGCTGCATCTGCCTTGTTTTTTCCTGTCCCAAGGAAAATTTACTAAAAACTTGGTCTTTCAATCACACTGAGATCCCTACATCTTGGACAGACTCACAGGATTATTTTGCTCAGCTGACACACTAATTTCTCTTCTTTTCCCATCTGTAGACAGAGATGCTCTCCTTTTTTCCCCCCACACAAGGAACGCCAATTACCTTCCACATTTAAACCACAGCTTCCTAAAAGGCAGTCTATGCTGTGAACAATGCCTAGCAAATGGCAGTCTCAATTACTGTAAAGACTCTGCACTGCTGCTATAAGCAAACGCTTCTCCTTTAGAAGCAATCTAAAGGTGACATTGAGAAATTATTTCACAGTGCTGTCTCTGCCCTAAGGAGGCCCACTGGTCACAAAGACGACCTACGTGGTGCCCTCCTGAGCTCCAGTGAAGCTCATGGACCTCACTGCCGACTGGAGAGCAAAGCCTTCGTGCAGAATAGACACCCCAGAGGTGTAGGAAACTTGCATTCCAAACAAGAGGGCAACTGGTAGATGAGCTCGTGGTGTAACACTCACTGGCTTCAGTTCCACCACTTTCAGTCCCAGGTGTCCAAAGCCCTTTCCTGGATTAGCCCTTACTCTGCCAAATTGGCAAGTGAATCCACTCAGGAGTAAATGCACTCAGCCGAGCAGTCTATTCTCAGCTCCAGGAGAAAAATCTGTCTTCAGGTGCCATAACCAGGTTGACAATCATCTTTCTAAGTGACAAGTGTCCTTTCTTTTCCTTGAAGCAAACACAACTATTCTGTTACACACAGAAAAAGTGCATGATCTGTTACATCAATGGATTTAATCCTCAGCCCTCTGAACCTTCCTCTTTAGGACTTTTCCCTATTAACTGATACTGCACATTTCAGAAAAAACAAAATGACCTCTTGGCAGAAGTATGCTTTTGTTGCAAATAACGTCAAAAACTTCTGTAAACAAAACACTGCAAAGGACCAGCTGTGGGTCTAATCAGCTACTTCTTTTTTACCGAGTGCTTTATCAGTGTGTCTGTTCAGATCCCTCACAATTGCACCAGCTATTGCCATTCACATTTTAGACAACTGCATGCTGAGAAATTAGTGCAGGAAATGGACTTAACTGAGACCACTAAACATTTAATTTAATACTAGTCTGGTAGATCATCGTGGTTATTAAAAGTGGCATAACAGTTTACAGTTGGAAAAAAAAAAACAACTGCATATAAAATTTTCTTCTTCAGTTAGTTTTGAATACACAAATACACAGAAAAATATTTATTAGCTTTGTTATTTTAATCCTGTCATCATGACAGGCATGGGAAAATAAAAACAGAAATAATGAGGAATACTAAGCTGCTGTATGTATCGGTGACTTGGGACAAGCTGATCATGACTTATTTAAATCAGGGGACTCCTGACAATCGCTGTGCTTGTACGATCCAGTGCTTTTGATTTCTCATCAGCAAATAAAGAGGTTAAACACCCACACCCATTCAATTATGACAAAACAAAGTGCTCTCCTTCCATCCCTCATTTCATCAACACCATTTCCCTAACAGTAGTTCTAACATTCTGTTGCGAATGTCTCCCTATTTGGATGCGAGGTGGAGGCTGCACCCACTGAATAGCAGAAAAGAGCTGCCCGGCATTTGCGGTTCAGGACTGCTCCATGAGGTACTTTCTTCAGTGCTACAATGTGTGGAATACACTTGAGGGATAATTAATTCACATCAACTCCTACTTCCCTTGGAAAATTACTTCGCGGGCTAATAAGCCTTAATGTTAGGAGGCTATAAGAACTTATAAACGGCATTATTTTAAAATGCCTGTTTAGCTTATGCAGCTGTTCTGACACTTTTATATTTGCCACCTACATTAGGTATGTGAATTATACCTTACATCAGATAGAAGTAGCTGGTATGATCAATATACATGCTTTTGTTCCACACCTACTGGTGAAAACATGTTCTATTCTAAGAAAATATGCTGCCTGAGGTCAGGGTCAGAGAACTGTATCCAGGAATCTTGACTGGACTACTCACTATGAGACATTGTGAGCTATAAGAATTAATGCGGTCACAAATCTGCCAAAACCTTAGTAAACTCCATTTATATGCATTATAAAATCTTTCCACAGTCTTGTGGAAAAAATTACTTTTCCTGCAAAAAACCTGTACCTGTAAAATACAAACTTTTTGTGGAACATACTTGCCAGCTACATTAAAGCCCACCAATGATATTACTCTAACCACAAAAGTTACGCTCTTCAAGGTCAATCTCCTAACAAAACTCAAATCAGTACAATAAATCACTCCATCTAAAGAAAAAAAGAAAAGTTGTAGATTTTGCTTTGAAATCCATTCCCCTAATCTTCCATGTCCATTTCCCTAAACATGCTCTAGTGTGAACGCAGCTTTTTTGCAAGTCATGAGAAAAACAGCACAGTCATCCAGAAAAACATTCCTCAATGGCTCCCTTGTTGTGTGCAAGAGCATTAATTCCGAGTTATCTCTACTGGAAGCATTTCAACATAACACACCCTAGTGTCACTCTTGCTGGTGTTTTTTTGGTTTGGTTTTGTTTTGTTTTTATAACCACATAACTCTCTGGATCACTATTATATTGGTCAACCACGTGCAGAAAAAAAGAAAAAACCTACCTATTTCTCCAGTGTTATAGCACATCCAGTAAAGCGGTACAGTGGAGGGTTAATTAACTCACATCGTCCCCTATTTCCCTTGGAAAATTACTATGCTGGCTAATAAACCTTGCAGTTATGAGGCTTTTATGAACTTACAAACCCTGCAGCATTTTAAAGTGCATGTGTGGTTTGCTCAGCTGTTTGAACACTTCTCACCTTAGTCACCCTTTCTCCCTGTGAACTCACACCCCAGAATAGCCTTGCATCAATGAAAAATAACTGTGTGATTGAATGTGTATGAGATTCATGCACATTCATTCCTTCCATGACTAATTAAAGGGTTTGGGGATTTTTTTCCTTTTCTATTAATGGAGTTACGTTGCCAGACGCTGAGCGCTAGAGAGGTTGGTGTTTAACATACTCTGGATTTATTATCTGATCTTCAGGTGAACCACTTAAACCCCTCGTGATTTAATTTTACCAACTGCAAAACATGGCTAGAAATCATCACCTACCTTAAGGTGTCTTCAGACACTCCAGTGAAAATGCCATCTAAAGGCATACGCCAACAGTATTTGCTGAGTCTGTTGTACAGTGCCATCAAGTTCGTTCTTCCAGCTTTCCAGAGTTCTTGCCATTAGGAAAGCAGAGAATGCAGAGCACATGCCTCTTAACACAAACGTGGAGGTGCTATGTGAACAACCTCGGTGCTACACTGCCCAGAGAAGCTTGCCTTAATCGTCACTTTTCTTCTGGAAATCTGTTTGGGAATACCAATTTTTATAGAAGATATTAACAGCTGAACAAGAATCTAAGGATTTTTTCCTATCAGCTATGAGGAATCCACTCAATGCTAAAGGGTAAAGAAAAGAAATGAGCAAAGGAAATAGGGCACCTAGTTTGATTCTCTCTCAAGACCAGGTTTCTGTTGCACAACACAAAATATTCTTAAAAGAGCCTCTTTGAGGAACATTCTATCATTTAAATGCTAAATGGTTTCTAAATTAACATCCATGAAGCATTTTGCTACCTTATTTCTACTCACTAAAAAGACTTAACAGATAAGCAAACTGTATCAAATATTTTCCAAAACATTGCAAATAAACACTTCACCAATTTCAGTAAGGACCTTGCAGAGTAGTAAAAAAAAAAATAAAGAAGCCTGAATTTCTAAATAAAAAGGGAACTGATCCATATAACAGCTTGCATCATTTATCCTTCTCCAGCTAAAAATGTCTGAGAAAACTGGTCAAGATGCTGGTGCCATAAGAACAAGCAACAGCTGTAGGCACAATCCTGTGATTTTTCAGAATGGAATTTCTCTCCTGAGCTGAAGATGTGATCCCCTTAGACACACAGTCAATAGGTATAAACTTCCTGGAAAATATGTTTTTATTTCATGAATCATTTCCTTAACCAGTGTGAATGTGATACCTGGCACTATGCATTTTTAAAATGCGGGACTGGTTTTAGTACTACAAATAGCTGAGAAAATTGCATCTAAAATGATGCAGAGCAGAAAACGTGAATTTCATTCTCGCTGATACATGGGCATTTCTGAATGCTCGAAAACACACCAATTATCAGCACATTTGGGGACTTAAGCTTGAAAACATCTGGAATGCCAACTGAACAAATTCAGCTGCATCACTTATCTAGTACTTAATGCACAGAAATACACTGTGCTATGTCTTTTCCCTGGCATTTACCACAGGCAATTTTGTTTCTTCTTTATTTTTCAAACCAGGATTACAAAAAACGAAAATCCCACCCCAAAACCCAAAGTACCATCCCCCCAGCAGATACTCACCATTATTACTTCTTTTGACAATGAAAATAACAATGAGAAATGCCATTAAAAGAATCTCTAAGTGGCTCTCGAAATCAGGTAATGTTATACATCAGTCTGTGGAAGACGCTGCAGATTGACATTAGGAGCGTACCTCTGCCCAAGCCTTTCACCTTTAGGAGATGGCTACAATATGGACATTTGTATCATGGTGTTTCAGAAACCAGAGAAGCCGTGGGTTGTCAAGGCAGAACATGAGCAGTCATCACAAGGGCAGAACATGAGCAGTCATCACAAGGGCAGAACCAGGCTGATTAGCAACGAAGAGGAAGGCAGATGCCAGAAACATTCTGTACTGTGGCTAAAGCTGGCAGGAAAAGGAAAAAATCAAACTGCTTTCCTTGATTTTAATAAATGAAATAATAACAGTACTTTGGATTATTTTCTTCTTTTTGGAAGGAATTAAAAGAGGTGGTTTAAAAAAAAAAAATAGAGGAAGGAATAAAATCTGCCCTTTTTGAGTTGGGACATGTGCTTTCTTGGTGGACCATGATCTCAAAAAAGGAGAGAAAAAAATAGAATTTCTACTAATAGAATTATTTTTTCTTCAACACGCCGCACTTTGAAAAAACATTTTAAGCAATTCTAAGTCATTACAAACCACAGTCACAGGAAGGAAGCGAAGCTCCATTCATGCTTTCCACATCTATACTCCACTGCATAGAAAAATCATAAAGCACTCCTCAATATATTTTCTGAATACTTGGCAACAATGCATAAAATCTAACCATGGTTGAATGTTGGCACTTTCTTCCTGTACTCAGAGGTGGAAGACTTATGAAGTGGTGTCTTTCATCTTTTGAAGTTTGTAGAAGACTTTTTTTTTCTTTTAAGTACACATATTACAAGGTTTGGAGAGGGTAAAGTCAACAAACTGTGCCCAGCAGCTGGAATACAGAGCAGAGAAACAAGTTCCTGTTGGGGTTCAGTCTACAGCTTCAGATTAGTCACCAGGAAAGCTCAGTCCTAGACAGAGGTGCTTTGTTCTCATCACATAAAATCTCATCGCACCCTGAGAAGCCAACACTCTCAGAGGCCTCGTCACAGAGGTTTTACAGTTTTGTTTACGGCTTTTTTTAAGACTGGGAAATTCACAATGACCTGAAGCGCTATGTGCCAGCTTTCTTCTCTCAGTGTGGAAGTGTGCTGTCTCCAAATGCTCAGAAGTGGTCCAGGCAGCCATTATTTAAAGAAGCATATGACACAACTTTATGTACAATGCACATCAGACAAGAGTTTGTGTTGATAATGATCTCTAGAAAAGCCATTTATATGCATACAAAATTGACTGACTCCCAACACTATGGGTTATCCTGAACATTTACTGGTCTACATCTAAAATAACTTTCTTCCCCTGATAGAAATATATCAAAGCAAAAGTCAGCAAGACTTCAAAACATAGTTGACTCTAGTGAGTAGAAAGAAACAGAAAGCAGGTTGCTTGCTCGTCACAAGGCCCTGTTTGTAGATGTTAAACTCTAAAAGACACAAAGATTGCACCTTGCAGGCAACACCACCACTTGGCTATACAATCAGGCTTTCACCAGGCTGCTGAGAATTAGTAAATTAAACAAGTGTTGTAACAGGAAATCAAGACAGTGAGCAGTAACATCTCTGGTGCAGCCTGTTACGTCAGGTACTTATCCCAAAGCAGAGAGAAATTGCAGTCAGGCTTCCACAGCCAAGAGAAATAGTCCTCAGGGCACTATCTATCTTCTAGTGTATCCTCAGGATGTCTTGTTGCTCTTGTGCCTCTGTATCTACATTTCTTTGGCCTGGTGAAGAGCAAGTCAGCACAAAACAGAAGGGTGTCCCTCAAGGAAGGAAGGGTCTTTATTTACACCCCACAAAATTAATACCTTTCAGAGAATGGACACTAGGGTTAAAGTTCCCATTCCTCCTCAAGCAGATCCATGTCAGGTGATGAGCTGGTATTGCTGCCCCCAGCCCTGCAGTCAGTCTCTGCCCTTTCCGCTTTAAGCTGCTGTATTTTGCATTAACTGTTTTTCCATTAGTGTAAGAGCTTCTCAGATCAGCTTAACAACAGTACAGTGCGTGAAAATCATCCCTTTCACTGGAAGAAAAAATACACATTCAAGTTAATTAAGGACACAGAACAGAAAATTTGTATCAGACTATTTGGAAACAGCCACCGTGAGAACAGTTTAATTTACTGCTTCTCAAATGTGAGTAAAATTGGAGGCTCTGACTTGAAAAAACAGTATACGTATTCCTCATGCTACACAAGCTGGCTGAATTTGCTTTATCTGACACTTACAGAAACACAAGGACAACAACATTCTCTCCTCCACACAGAAAGACATCATCCTCATACCAATCTGACTCTGTGTTCTCAACCCTGCAGATCTCTAATCCATGACTGGGACTCTGTCCTGATGAAGCAGTTAACTTGAGTAAACTTCCTACCTTGGAAGGTAAGGCCATCAGGACAGTCCAATCTTACACACAAAATGTCTCTTCTCCAGCTTCTTTCCTCATTTGAAGTCCAACCTGGACACCAGATGAAGGCTGAACTTTCAGAGCCAGAAAGAAGCAATTAAAGGATGTGTATACAGCACAGGAATACTTCCAGGGAAGAAAAAGGAACTCTGTAGCAATCCCTCACCTCTAAGAAAGAGGAGCTATTCCTTGCCCAGTAATAAAAGTTTAACAACAGTTATCTTATGTGCTGCCAGGCTGATCCCCACATTGATCATCTGCTGGACTGAAATTCATGATGCACAACACCGACCTGCAATGTATAGGCCACAATCATACCTGGAAAGAACAGCTGGCTATTAGGATTTTACAAAGGTTATCTAACAGTGCAATGTACAGCATGAGCACTTTTTAGGGAGGCAGAGAAGTTCTGGAAACCAAAAGTCCCTTCTGACACTAGGTGGGATCAACTTATATCACTATGGACCTCACGAGTTGTGTGCATGCCCTGTGAGAGATCTAAAGGCAGATTTCAACAGCTGCTACAGGCTGTCCTCTCTGTACCAGTAGCACACTAAAGCAGAGTCAGGTGTCCCCAGAAGAGCGCCGCTGCAAGGTCAGAGGATGCCAGTGAACGTGCTGCTCCTACGGAGCCCAAGCAGAAGGGCCTGCCAGGGACAGACGGCGTGTGGTGAAGCAATGCCTGCAGTAGAGGGGCTTCAAACCAGAGCACCTTGGCTGTGCTGCAGCGGGGTAATTTGGTACTTTCCCACATGGTCAGCCAGCTCTCCTGGCCAGCAGGAGAGAGATGTAGCAGAAACATCTTTCTTTTAAAGGATTACTCCTGGCTCTGGAGAGGTCTGTAATTTTTGGCATGCTTCTGACAGGCTGTGCAAAGGGAAAAGGAACGCCTTTGCTCCCTCTCCCACACTGTAGCCACACAAGGTCCAGTCATAACGTACCTCTTAATAAAGAAGCACAGATGTGCCCTGTAGGCACTTAAAGAGCAAAAGAAAAAAAAAAAGAAACAAAATGTTCCTGTGTGTTTCATAAATCGGTATATAAGCATAATGCAACCTACTATCCTAGATATAAAATGAAATATCTTTAAAAGTATTGAATCCTTTGTGAATTTTCTCAGTGGATCGGCATGAAGCTATTTAGCCCAGATGTTTCTATAATTCTGATGCATTAGGAGATGCACGGCACTGCGGCCAAGTGTTAACACAGCGAACTATAATGTAAAACATGTAAAGATACTGGCTTCCAAAGTTATTAGAAGTTTTCACTCTAACCACTCTGCTTCCTTATGCAGCTATATTTTCTTTACAATACCCACTTATATTTTAACGCACATGGAAGAAGAACAAAAAGTGTCCCCTCTCCCCCATCAAAACCTAATTCTGTATGTTCTCTGGAAGAACACAGGGGCCAACTTAAAGATTGACACGGAGTCTTTCAGAAATGGAAATCTCATCTCTGAACCTCAATGAACAGCAAATCTCATACTACAGACAAATGCAAGGCCAACAAGGCACAGCTGGGTACCACATGAGCAGGTCAAGAAGTGATGGTGAGATTTTTGATGACAATTTGGTGTCCAAAAGACAGAGTGTCTCACTGCATGGTTCTTGTTTGCATCTGTAATGGATTTAGGGATTTGTAAAGGCAGTTTTAAAGATATCTAAGCAGGTGCAATGTCTATGTCGGAATGGCCTAAGCAAGGGAAGAAGCAATAACAGGAATATGAAGTAGCACAAAAAAGGTAACAGTGTGTGCTTAGAAGGATGCAAGATAAAGAGTGCAAAGAAAAAAACCAGCACTCTACAGAAGAACAATGCAACGGAATATTTTGCACTACGAGTCCATTTGAAAAAATTTCTGTTGCTGTAATTAATTATTCAGAAGAGCTGAAAATATTTCAGAGCTCATTTCTGCATGATTTACCTGCCATGATGTGAGCTGAGAGTTCTGTGATTCTTCAAGACCTTGTTAGCTCAGAAAGACAATGAATGAAAATGAACTCCTACTGCAGCTTTGAACTTGCAGTCTCAACTCCATTTTTGTGTGGGTACTTTCTAGAGTACACCTCACGCTTAGACAGAAAAGCAATATTGAGACTTGGAATAACTTCCATTGTGGTTCAAGTGGGTTTTGATCCAATTTTTTTCTTTAAACAAAAAATGCTGATACTTCAGTTAGCTCTGGAGTTTCTCATGCCTTTTTAAGACAAACAAACATTACTTGAGTTTAGGCTGTATAGAGCGTACTGGTGCAATCTAAAATGGAATATCACACTGACTGCTAATATGCTGATTATCCTCTACAGTAAAGTAGGCCATGGAGGGTTTGTTTCACTTCTACAAGATAAATGTTTGGTAACCAAATTTCCTGTATGCCACATGCCAACTATTCTGCCTTCCCATGGCTACACAATAATTTGTCATTAGATTGTATTTCCCAGCATAACCACTTCAATTCACCATTCTGGCTGTTACTTCTATTTAAAAATATTATGGGACTTTCAATTAGTCAGATAAGAAAACTGTATTTCAGAAAAAGAGTTTGTAAAGCCATAGCAGGTGGCAGAATTTGTCCTCCTATGTTACAGAGCTTAATCCCAAACCTTGCATTATTCACAGATCATTTAAACCACTCTGGTCTTTTCAAGTTGGATACAGTCCTTGATAGCTGTTGGACAAAAGCTGATGACATCTGTAACCGCTAGATAGCTCTCTTCTCTTTAACAACCAGAGAATTATCATGCATTTATGAAAAAAGTGAAACATCCAGCATGTACTAGATTGTTCTACGTTGTTTCTAAATTACTGCTCTACAGTTTAAAAGTTAATTCTTGTATCATCTATTTAATCTTTACCTATTTGCCAGCTCCAAGGTTAAATTAAGTAACAATCACGTAACATTACTCTAAATCACAATAATTTGAAAAAGGAAAACATATGGGGTAGTGAAAAAAGAGGCGTAATCTTAAGCTACCTCAAACTATGAAAATATTGTAAAATAGCCATTACTGTCATGCTTATTTGTGAATCCAAAACTCCCAGACAATTAATGACCTGGATATTGTAACAAATATTTCTGTTCTAAAATGGTTTTTGAAAGCTGTGACAAAAAATCCAGAATGAGAAAGTACTAATAATCAAAATGCACATTTGTCTTGGATTTACTCACTTCCTTCTTTATCATTTCTTCTCCTGTATAAGCCTTAATAGAGAAGTCCCTAAATGAGTGGTTTAGAAACCGAGAAGCTGCATGGGAAAGAAAGCCAAAAATCATGGCCAGAGACAGACTTCTGTTGAGAACTCAATATTAATGTGCAGAAATCACAGGATAACTACTCCACCTGCAAAAGCTACCTAATCTTAGTTCTGAAAATTCTGCCCATGTTACTTTGATGTGAGTAGTTCCTGTTCTTGCAATTTAACTGAAATGTGCTTTGAGGAACGAGATTGACTCAATTCCTGCAATTTAACCACTGACAACAAAGGCCATTATCCAGCAGCACCTGAACATTTCATGTGGAAATTCCATGCATCTTCATTGGTAAACAAAAGCATTTTTTTCGCCATTTCAAATACAACCCCGAATAGTGAAATAATAGCTTAAAAATTGCAATTATTACTCACTGAGATTCTGCAAATGCTGGTGTCTCAATTCTCTTTTTCCATGGAACTACTAACTAGACCATTGTCTTTCTCCATCCAAATAATAGACAGTAAGGACCTCATCAAAAATGATCGCTTGTATTATCCAGTTTCTACACTTCATTTTGCAGAATTACTCCTTTCCTGTGTAATTTTCACTGATGTTTAGCTAGCTCCCAAATGGCTCACAGAGTCCACTTTGCTTAACTAGCTTCAGTTTCTTCCAGAATCCAATTGTTCCAGCAAAATCATTTTCCTGATATGTAGCCCAAACTTGTCTTTTTTGTGTTTATATGTGAAATATGAGGCCAGAAGAAATACCGCATTTGTAAGTACATATAGTGGCAGACAGAGGCACAGCAAAATGCCTGCAGAGGAGAAACAACAGCTCCAACAGCTGAGCTGAAACTAATTCACTGATTCGAGAACGTGTCACCCAAAAGCATTGGAAAAATAAATAAATCATCACAAATATACTCTGCTATTGTTCTGTCCATTCTCAGTACCAAGAACTTTTTTTCACAAAATTCTCTTGTCAGAAAAGTAACAAAACTTAGTGTGACTCAAAAATATTTACATATGAGGCCAACATTATCTGTAGGATTCAAAGCCCCTCTTTTATTGATCAGCAAGCCTATAGATTGGCTAGTCCATAAATTACTATATTTCTTTTCACTAGTTAAATATAGCATATCTCTGGGTTTGGGGCAGTATTTCTTGAAATAAAATTTATCTTGATTTTACTTAGTTTTAAGGGTAGGAATTTACTCCTCAGTTGTAAAATTTGTTCTAGGATACTTCTTGCTTTGTTCACAAAAATTAAAAAGAAAGGATAGCAGTGACTTCTGTATGAAAAAAAGACTCCCCAGTGCACATGCATGAGAATGCCACTTATCACTGTAAAAAAAAAATAGTGCCATGACAGGAACAATTGCAGGCCCCCAGTTTCAGTGTACGTGTAGTAGTTTAGGTATAGTTGGTCCTGTCTCAAGTGGGGTTAGCTCTGGTCTGATTTTAGTGATTCTATGGTACTTCTTTAATAACATCCACCTTATTTTCAAAACGCAGAACTGCAACACAGGCTATCTAGAGAGATGAAGATCTCTCCAGTGCCTGTCAGATGTTGCTGAGGATATCTTCCCACAAACTTCTCATCTGCTTTTGTCACCCTCAGGACTTACAGAACAGCATTTCCCCATTCAGCAAAGCAACGCTAGCATCCATTATAAGCATTTACACCAGCATCAGCCATTTTTGAGAAACTTCAAGATCAATTTTTGATGGATTAGCTGCAATATTAGATCAGATGCAGAATGTTTAAAGTTTAAAAGTATTACTCCCGTGTGGTCTTGCAATACATTGTAACAATACACTGTTGCAATAATTTCTCCCAGATTCTATTAAGCATGTGGGTAATAAAATATTTCTAATTAGAAGTGGGAATACATGTCAGAGCCACTGTATCTAGACAGCTTGCTTTCTCTCAGACATACCAGCAGAGAAGGTTGATTTGATATAGTAGCCTCTTCTCATTACAAATCCATGCTTGTCATACAGGTTTCTTACTGCGATGGACGGACTTGGACAACAATGCAGCCAAACATTAAATTATGATTTTTCATATTTGACATGTCTTCATTTCCTCTTCCTTGCCCTTGCCCCCTCAGGGATTCTGCAGATCCAGTAGGAGATTGCTCACCTGTAATATAAAACCCAGGGCCTCCATCTATGAAATCTATCAATTGCTCTTCCATGACAGCTCTGAGGGCGGTTGTTTACACTCCACCCCCACCACTAATTTCTTCTTCATATCATTACTCTGTCCTAGCTACTGTGTCACTCCTTTTCCTGCCTTTCCAAGCTGCCTTTCTTGCCCCCCAACCCCCCTTTCCCGAAAAGCATGTAAGATGTACCAAGCACAAGCTGCCATCCCTGCTCAGTATTTGATTGTGTCCCTTCCCCATTCAAATCCACCTGCCAGACACTCATCTGCTGCCACGCACAAACCATCCCACTTGAAAACCCGACACGGCTCTTTCCCCCACTATTTATACCAACCTGTCAAGCTTCGCACTGGCCTGTCCCTCCCAATCCATCACCCAGCACCACCCTGTCCATCCGTTCATCACACTCTCGTACGACCACTCCATGTCTTTCCCCTCGCAGAGCTCACGCAAGACAAGTGTCTTCTAAAGACTCATCTCCATTCTATGCCGACCAATGACCAAAATGGGCCTGTAAAGGGTATCTCATTTTCCTTCCCCCAGGATAACCCCCTCTTTCTGCTCTCAGACTGGAAACACCTCAGAGCCAGCATCAGAATATGGATGATTCCACAGACCCTCACTGAGGGCAAGTGTGCTACTGGGCAGAATTGGTCAAATAGGCAAATTCATTTCCCCTTCACACGCCAAGTATGTTCTCAAGATCTAAACGCATACTTCAGAATTTGACCCAGCAAAATACCGCCCTTTTGTAGAATTCCTTCTGTTTTAATGGGTTTTTCAAGGGCACCACATCTTCCATGCACTCATAAGCTCTACAGAAAAACAGTGAATGTGACCACATCACATCTGCTGAGACCTGCCAGTACCTTTTTTAAAGTCTGTGTCAAACATAAGGAATTAAATTTGAGACCCATCCTATGTGATAATTTTGTTTCCAAAGTAGAGTGAAAACCATGAATTAGGATGGCACATCAGCTACAACTTAGCTTGATTCTCTGGTTAGCTCTTCCTGAAGGAGGAAGATCAGAGCAGACAAAAATTTTATTAACCTCAATTGATTGTGGCCTTCAGTAAAAAACAGATATATTAAAAAAAACCCACCCAACCACCAAACCCAAACACGAAAGCAGGCAGCAATCTGAATGTAGTAAAATTCTGGTCCCACAGTAAATTAAGGGACAGAAGTCTAGGATGCTTCAAGATGTGTAACTGCTGTCCACATGGAAGCCATCCAATTAGATACCACCCTCCTGGCAGGAAAGCACTGAAGCCCCATGCACTTTGCAGCTTTTCAATACAGCAAGTAGGCATATAGGCACCAAAAGGATCCACAAGACAAAGGGAAAGCTTCAAAACAGACAAAAACCATGCTTGTTTGCCATTTTACATTCAAGAAATGTCAATATTGTACTCCTTAGATAGAAGTAGTCTCTGGTACCTTCTAAAGAAAAAATTGCAAAACCCACCAAATTGTTCTGAATTATATCATCAAGGCCTTCTTAAGTTGACAACGGCCTAGACAGTGCAATGTTTTGCTTTGTTTGCTAAGTCTGGTCTTGCTAACTATACGAATCTGTGCCTAAAGCAAATAGCAAATTTCCTATCTGTTTATAAAGTATAAGAGGGAGGACCCAGGGAATAAATTGGTAGTCACTGCATAACAAATATCCTTTTTTGTCCTCGGTACGCTGACATGTCTTTATATACACCCCCTTCTTTTTGAGGAAGGCCAAAACCACGCCCTGAGGGCCCAGGGGGAGAGTGAATATAAAGCCAGAAAAAAGGCGTAGATAATGGGAATACTTTCTTCCATAACATTTTTACCGTATCATTTATGAGGCCTTTTTGAACTAATTAGGTGAGTTTGACTGGAGTAACAAAATATTAACTGACTAATGGTAAGTTCTTGGTTCAATTCCTGTGATATGTTGCCTTTTGCTTGTAACAAGATTTTGAGTGTAGTAACATGACATAGGAATGCTATAGCTATCTCTTAAGAAACCAGGTAAGTCAAAATGCAACATATTTATTCACAGTTAAATATTTGAAAGGTTTATTTCTAATATATCTCTCTCCTCTTTTCATTCAACATTTTCTGGCAATCAAATCCCAGTGCCTCGCACCACTAAAAGTTTTACAACATTTCTAGGACAGCTGTGGTTGACGCACAAATTTCTCATCGTATCATATAGTAGGTGCAAGAAAGCTCATTTGGCATAATTTGTCACCTGAGAACGTGAAAATAGGTCACATTAATAAAAGAAAGTGTGAGATCCTTACCACACGCTCTGTCAGCCAGCGGCTCATACGAAAGTCCTATAAACACAACGGGAGTACATCCATACAGAGAACCACGGGCAGCGGGACTGCAGCTATCAATTATTTAAGGAAAGTCTGCCTGGAGACAGCCATGCCAAGCACCTGAATCCACTTTAATGGTGGAAGTGGACACATATGCTTGGGGGACTTCAAATCCTTTATGAGTAACACTCACTTATGATATACGAACAGAGAGCAAACTTTAAGGACGACTGCAGTAAGTGTGTGGTGTTTGGGGGAGGGCGCAGCTCAACCGCCTTCGCTCAGCCGGGCTGCCTTGTGGCTGCTATCGTTTAGCAACATGCAGGACCTAACCTACAGTTCAGTTTGTTGCTGCACAGATGAAAAGTCAGGACTTTCAAGTGATCTGGCATAAATTAACATTTCCATATCACAGCTGGTTGCTTTAATAGTATTCACATTAAAAGGCCTAATGAAAAATTAAGTGAATAATGTTGCATGCTGGAAAAAGTACTCCTTTTGACAAACTGATTAACTAGAAAGCCTCCACCAGCACTTCTTGGACGCATTCCCAGGAAAATCTCTTGTGTTCCTGCTATTCCTCATCCTAGATAAATAAATGAATACAAAGCATTACTCAAATATGGAGAAAGTTGTTTTCAACAACTGATAGGAAGCGGTTTGATAACAGCGTACTTGGTGTTAAAAATACACATATTTCAGCATTTACAGAGAATACACCATTTCTCATGCTGTATTTGCTCTCAGCTTAACAGAACACTTCAAAGCCCCCTATTTATATATAAAGCAGCAGAATATATAATACTGCAGAAAACTTTACCCCTAAAGTATTTTTTCCTCTACCAATATTCCTTCACAATAACTTGTGAAGTTTATGGAAAAGAATTTAATTTTCAGTAAACATAGTTTGAAAATACTAAAATCAATTCACATCTCTGTGTTTTCCTAGGATATAAAACTTTTGAGATTTTTTTCATGAGGATATTATACTTGTTACCCAGAAGCACAAATTACATTGATATTTCTTCCAAAAGGCAATCGACAACAGTCACAGCAAAAAGAAACATCACACATACACCAACAAATTGTAATTACCAAAACTTGCAAGCAAAAGCTGCAGATGATGGCAAGAGGGGAAAAAAGTGAGACAGAAAATAATTTAACATGAAATGAAAGAGGAAAGACTAGAGAGAAGGAAAAGAAAGAAAAGTGAACACTTAGAAGAAAAGAAAGCTCTGGCAATTTACAAGCAAGAACGCCTGACAGGAGAGAAGCAGAGAATTTGGCAGCAGAACGTGAAAGAAAAGCCCCAGTGGGACTGAGACTGGGAGGCAGAGAGAGAAGGAGAGGGAGAGATGAGTTGTTGTGTTGTCTGGCCACAACACAAAAACCTTCCCAGCCACATGTGTTGTCATGGCTAGCAGGCAATGCAGATAAATACAACTCTTGAAGATTTCCTCAGGCAACACAATCTGTGGGGCGAAAGCATCTGCAGCTCTTCTAGGAGAACCTAAATTAAGTTAGAATATGAGGTTTTAATTACGAATATGTCCCTATTTTTAGAGTTGTAAGAATGGTCTAGATCTGTATGATGGTCCTGTTCTTATTCTGGTACAAATATTGTTGTGCTTTCACCACTTCCTGTTATTCTGTTCCATCACTGGCATGGCTGGAGTAGCCAGATGCAGACTCTTTGCTGTGCCTTTAAATGCCAGGATGCTGGACAAGTTAAGATGCCTGCTTACATAAAATGAACTAGTGGGTACTTTGTCATGCTCAAATGCACAACTTCAAAATTGGTATGCAATGGGTTCTCAGAAGTGGAAACTGCAAAAGGTGGAGAAAGCCGTGATTTAGGTTCCTTTACTAAAGAATTTAAAACTTTCCAACTCTGAAGACCGTACAATGTACATAAGAGAGATCAAGATAAATTGCCAGGGATTAATGTATGGGATTCTGGGACTAGTTAGCTTTGTATGGTCCTCCATAGGAATGCTGAGATATCTAAGGTGTGATATGTAAGGTAGTCAGTCTTTCCCTAAACATAGATGCCAGGTTTGCTTCTACTGTTATCTCTCATTCCTCTTGCTGGTGTTTCTGTTTTGTTTCTGGCAGTGTGCTCAGAGCAACCTCATCTTGAAATGCACTTTTCCTGCAAAGTTTTATGGGTTATCTTGAGAGTGTTTCTGATGAGCAACGATGCCATGTGTTGCACGGATGCCTTTGGAGGATTTTATTCCTAAGAGCATTTTTTCCTCCTGTGTAGTTCAGTAGCCCTTCATTCTGTGGTCTTAGGACGCTGTTTCTCTTTGCTGCAGCACAATGGTGAAAATTACATCTCCCTCTGCATTTAGTTTGCTGAAGCTCACACAAACATAGATGCCTTACGAGAGGAACATTCCTGTAACTCCACGAGAAAGAATTGTTTTCCTCCTGGCTCCTCTTCAGCACTCAATGGTTAACAGGACCAAGCTGCCTCTTCTGACCACCAGAGAAATTAACAGAGCTCTTGGCCATGTATCACAAGAACTTCTGCCCAATCTGATTCAAGAAACTTACTGTCTTTTGCAAGGGAGAGGGGAAGAAACATTACGGTAAAGTCTTATTTGGCTCTTTTCAGTAGAGCTGACAAGCTGTTGTAGGATGAGTGACTGTAGGCTGAATAAGTTGGCAAAAAAAGAACAGTGCTCTCCAAGCTTGACTCTGCAGCCAAGTCCAATGGGTAGTATAACATACTGTATAGCCTCTAGTCAGAACAAAATCCATAAAATGAAAAAAATAATAAAAAAAAAACCCACAGCATGCAGTCATCAAATCTATTCATACGTTCAGAACTGGCTGCATAATCAAAGGAAAATTACTTCATTGGGCTCACTGCCCTATAATGAGCTGGAAAGGGTGAGACTTCTATTTCTTGGATTTAATTGTAGGCAATCAGGATGACATCTCTAACCCCACAAAGCTCATGTTTCTTGAACAGTTTATGATGACCTTTTTGTTTATCACAATCCTGGATATGTAACAACACAAAGGAAATCCAGAAAACAAACAATGCTGCCATCATGTAGAAACTGCACATTTAAGAAGGAAGAATCTCCCTGGTTTGAAATACAGTCAACATTTTGTATTTGCAAAATTATTTTCCAGCCCACAATGTCAGTACTAGTTCAACATGCATCTGTGTTTTAACCTACACATCCTTTTATCTTATGACTATTATTTAACTTTTGTTAAATTAGAATGTTTTAGGCCAAAGTTTGACTTGTTGGCTGAAGCAATACCATGAAGCAAGTGCACTCCCTATGAATGCTTACTGCCTTCCTCCATACTCTGCTCACCCTTGGAAGAAAGCAGGCACACGGGCAGAGAGAAGGTGCCAAGCAGTTTCCCCAGTCAGGGGAAGAATATCCCAGCACTCCTGGGAGAAATTTGTCTGCCTTGTTTTTAAAAATCTCGAAAGGAAGAGACTCCACAGCCATCTTGAACAGCTGTCTGTTTCAGGAGATCAGCTCTTCCTGACATCAAAATGTCTTTTTTCTGAAAACTACTTCTTCTCTGCCCCTAGGGGACACGCAGAATCAGTCAGCTCCATCGTTCTTATATCCAGCTTTAACAAAAGAGACAAGCTGGACCAAGTCTTCTATCCTCTCTAAAACAAATCAAAATCCTTCAGTTTTTCTAAACCCCATATTGCCCTGACACTCTCCTCTGAGCTCTAACTTCTCTACCTTAAATGTGCTTATACACCATATTCCCAATAAGCTTCTAGCACTACTGAGTACAGTTACACATGCATTTTAACAAATCACACATCTACTAACATAACCCAGAATAAAAATTACTTTTTTTTTTTTCTGTAACAGCATCACTTGGTTGATTTTTTGACTCACTAAAAACTCCTTTCCATCCTTCTCTACAGCATTACTGCCTGCATACGCGGTTCCTTTTTTACACTTGCACATCACATTTCTCCTTCCCCATTATCTTAATTAGTATTTGTGCATTGCATTTCATGCATTTACTTATGACCATTTCACCAATTTATCCACCATCCTCACTCTCACAGTCTGAGTCGTTTCAAACCCCTCCCCATCTGGATTTGCTCCAGAAATGTTTTACACCAAGGCCTTTCCACTGGTTGTGCTCCAAGTCGTTAATGAACTAGATTTCAAAAACATCCTTAGGTCCCCACCTGAACTACCATTCCAGCTGACATTGACATTACAGTTACACAGTCTTGTTGCCTATGCACATTCCGCTAGACCTTAGTAAAAAGTTTTAGACACCAAAGTAGGTGTGTCTAGTACAGGCAGATAGGTGATGTGCTGAGCAACACCGTGTGTAGTACTTGGATGTGCAGAGAATAAGTGAAGACCTAAACATGACCAGAGCGATGGATAGATGCCCAAAGCAGGACATTCTAAATGGGAACAGAAAGCAGGCAATTCTTTGACGACTACAGTTCCCCCGGTACTCCTTTTTCTTTCCTCTCAACAGCACTGCCTTTATTTGTCTCAAATCTCCCAGAACTGTACCAGGACTGACGCAGTTCTTGCAGACAGTCATTAAGTTCTAACAGAGGCTGCTTCAGCTAATCTTTCAAGCATTACATATTTCATCAAACTCCTGATGTATGCCTAAATTAGCTCCTTATTCTTAAAGCTCTCTTTCAGTATTTAGTGTGCACTCTTAATTATTGGTTGTCAAAAGAAGGTTAAGGATTTTATTTATTTGCATGGTGCCAGATGAGATCAAATGTATTAAAATGAATGTTCACAACGTGTAACAGTTCTTAAAATTTGATGCTGGGACCAAAACAAAACTGATAAACAAAAAAATTCTTGTTATTATCTCTTAATGAGAACCACTGATTATTTTTTACATTTCATTTGACAGTCTTCATCTTAATTAATTCTGTGTGGCAAAGTTAAATTATTCTGGTTGATGAAGATCATTCTGACTCCAAAATATACTTATTAAATGAAATTAAAGCATGGTGCTAATCAGGCGAACGAGCATGTGTTACTAACCAAACACACAAACCCTAACAATGAGATAATGACAGGTACGGTGACAGATATGAAGCATTGCTATTTAAAGCTAGTAAAAGGCTTTGAGCTTCCTACAGGGAAAAAAGCAATGTAGATGTAACTCTCTACAATCTTCAGAAAGAACATCCTTTGCTTTTTAAATCGTATTTGTTTTGTATCTCAAAAATAAGGCAACATCTCTATTGCAAACTGACTAAAGATGACAAAAGTAGTAAACTGGGAGGATGTATGAAAGCCAGGCAAGACTCACCAAACTAAAAGCATGGGTCGCTGTTACATACTGCAAGGATAGGTTCCCATTAATGATCACTCATGTTTCCAAAGTTTTGGTACATTCATCCAGCAAGTTATTTTCAAAACAAATAAAGAAGTCTGGATTCAATACTGTTTTTGAATGGACTTTCAATAAATCAGGATATATTTGTTAGACCTTGAGTGCAGGTAACCCTATTTATGTGTATGTAGGAGACTAACACTACCCAGGTAAGCAGAGCCGGCAAAGCTTGCATTTTGATGTGATGGAAATTTCTGAATTAGCTTCAAAAGCTTTGTTTTGCTCAGTGACATGCAATATGATTAACACCAGAACTATTTGCTTTCATTTGCATAGAACACATGGTTCTCTGGCTGAAAATATTTATAATTCTTCCTGGCAAACCTCTGACACAAGAAAGGGCTGAAGACCTGGCAATGCAAATCTGTATCATTTCAGGATGGAGGCTGACATAGTAACTTTGCTCTTACTGAGCAAAAAAGATTTCTGGGCACAGTACAGACATCTTTTGTGGATCTGACAAGGTGGAAGTTTTCTGTACTTGCCTGTCCTGGGTGCCTAGAAGCATAGCCCACTGGCTGGGGCGGTTATGCAGCCTATAGGTAGCCGCTGACAGTTTACTCTTCCCCCAGTCATTTTGGAAAACACATTTTTCAGAGCGATACAGGTATGTTCAAGAACTCTCATGGCTTAAATTAATTTCTTGCATAGCTTTTCAAAGATAAGACATGAGCACGAGTAAAGCACCGTGCGCTCTGAAATACTGTAGATTAAACACCTGAATATATTATTTACTACTTTTGCGTACCAATTACTCATGAGTTCTCTGGGGAGAAGAAGAAAAGTGAGCTTATATTTCAGAGAAATTTAAGTCCTATGCTTCTCTAAATATAAAAGGGGAAGCCCACCCAAATATTTTGCTCCCTGAAGTACCCCACTTTCTGCAATTTCCTACTTTGCATGGGTGTCCAAGGATATAATTAAACCCAGATCTTATCTTCCAAGAACAAACACAGCTTATATGTTAGAAAATAAGGTAGTGGGGGAGCTAGAACAGTTGTTTGCATCATATTATTGTCAGTATACTTCAGGCTTTTTTTACTGGCCTTTAGACGTACAGACTGAACTGCAGCATAATAACATATATTAACTGGTATTAATCTCTTCCTACTCCAAACAGATGAGAGTCTAAAACAAGTGATATACAAGAAGTTAGAAGATGGATGCAGACTATTCTGTTATTTAAATTTGCATTCAGCTCAGCAGTCTCATTTGCAGAATAATTTGCACCTGTATTTTTCACCAGTTTGAGCCTGCATTTTGGGGTCTGCACTTGAAATTCAGAGAGAAGGTGTAAAAAGAGGCACATCTAACTTTTTTTTCAGATAGTTCAGATACTTGGGCAATTGTGCTTATATGTCCATGAGCAGTTCCGCACAGGAATAAATCATGTCATGTCATTCTTTAAGTGCATTTTTATTTGTAGAAGTCACTTGGATGTAAAAGTATAGCTCTAATTATGTTTTTTCTTGCGATAATATGGCACATAACAGAAAAGGGATATATTAAGACATGGGTATAACTTTCAATGAATTGTTCCAGCTTACCTATCTGTTTACAATTAACATTGTAACACTTGACATTTTTCAGCCTGGACTTACTTTATACAGGTAAGGACTGAAAAACTGAGAGTTTAAATATATCACTTTTGGTGTAGGACCCTGATTTGATCGAAATTATAATGGAATGTTTATTACCATTGTCTCATTGCTTTTCAAAAATGGAATTTTCATATCCAGATCTTAGAAAGATTACCTATTTTCATCTAACAGTGGTGCCGGTGAATTCTTCACTGTGGTGTACATTTCAGGAGTTCACAGAGTTCACATCCATCCCATTTATCATTCAACAATGAGCATGAGTCACTCTGCCATTGAATGAATTAACATTGAATACAATTAAGTACATTTTGAACCTACAGAGTGGAATTTATTGTTGCCAACATATTTTAAGAAATATTTTCCCCTGATTTTTAATCTGTAAATACATTTGATTTTTGTGGCTGGCTTAACACAAATCATGAGACCCAGAGTTATGTGTGACCTCCCCCTGCCCCCTCCTGCCACGTTGTAAATGCAATGACTGACATTGTAACATTCAAGTTAAAAAGAGGGCACAGAGATGCAACATATCATCTTGGTACTTAGGGTAATAGGCACTTTGCAAGAACTGCATGTTCTTATGCCCAGCATTGACTTACTCCGCCACTGTGCTAAGTTGTTCAATAAATACAGTGTTTCACCAACATTCTTTGGAGATGTATTATTGGGGCACATCCTCTTCCCTCAAAAACGCCTGAGAACAACTAAATATAGATGCCTAAAATAAAACATAGTCATGAACTGCAAGTGTAACACAGACCTCCATTATACCCAGTGAGAGTTTTGGGGGCTCAAGTACACAGGATACTTCATATAGAATCATAAAATCATAGAATGGTTTGGGTCGGAAGGGACCTTAAAGATCATCTAGTTCCAACCCCCATGCCATATTAACCATCACAGACAATAATCATTACTAGTTAGCAACTTGTCAAAATAAACAGGGAACAAGGACTTTGTGGAGTTAAAACAAGAAGAAACCTTAGGCAAAATGCAAGCCAAAGTCTTTCTTGAGTTTTGAAAGTCCAGCTGACCAATAATCCCTACACCCATTCTGATCCGCTCTTTCTTGCATGACTCTTTCTCAAGCTTCCAGGTAAATGAGTCTTTCATCCTTTTTCTTTTCAGAGAGAGAGAACGAAAGAAAGAGAGAGAGAGAACAGCTGTAAATCAGACGTACAAAGCTCTGGACTGCCTTGGCATGGTGAAGTATCCCTAAACTCTTGTTCTCCTCTGCCAGTTCTACCGTCCAATAAAAGAGGGCAGTTTAAGCAACCTGCCAGAAGGACTTCTGTTTAACAGTAGGACTAACCTTCATTTTACAAGGTCCCTAGAAGCAATCTTTTGGATTGCTTTTTTTTTTTCCAATAACACCTCTTCAATATTCACCTCTGCTTTGTATTCTGAGGAGCATACGAACCATGCTTATCAATAAGGGATGCAGTCACGCAAGCTTCACTACCTCTGTGGACTTAGCAGGCTCTTACTGGCGTGAAACGCCTAGACTCCTGTTCTCCACAACCCAATGCCTGCTATCAGATGTACATCATTATGCTTAAAGCTTTTGTTTTAATGGAAAGTTAAACCTCTCGCTTTCAATCTTTCACCCTGGGGAATAAAAAGAGGTTGAAATTGCAAATTCTTAACTCACTGGTATGTTAAACTAAAGCTTTCTCCAACACTCTGCTTCTACCCTTTCACAACACTTTTCACATCATTCCTCTCCACAAAAGCCCATCCTTCTCTTGACTTTGCTTACTCCAGGGAACCTTTCAGAAGAGGGAATCAGTGACAAGACATTGTAATTCACATCCCTTTCTCTTAGGAGCAGAGAAACAAAGACGATCTGAAGTTATGGCTAAACATGTAAAGACACAAAGACCTCCTGTGCAGCTGTCACCAGTGGGTCAGCTCTGGCAGCATAGTTTGGATGATCTGTTATGCCAACAATACTCTTTTATACCTTTTTAGGCCATTATAAAACTGCCTAAGGTGCAGGATACCAGCAAAAGACCCGGAGTAGCTTTCATATGCAAATGCAAGAATAGGGAAAGCTAGAACTGGAGGCAAAGAGTCAGACAGAAATACAAATGCCAAATCCTGGCAAATGCAGCCAAAAGCAGTGTATGCCTGGCTCTGTGCACCCAAACTGAAGTTTTCTTGGCTCAAGAGCTAACTTGTCCTGGAGAGAGAATGTGAAACCACTTTAATGTCAGAAAAAAACACCTATTTGCAACCCTGCTATCTTGTGAAGAAAAAATGTTGTGGTACTGAAGATGGACCATATGAAAGATGGGCAACAGCCCACAGACAACCTATGGTCTTCCAAGCTTTTATCATAACATACTGCTCTTTGCCAAGTTGAAGAGGAAACACGCCAGCAAAAATAGTTCTTCCTCCCAAGATGAGACCAATTACATTCATTTTGTTCAAGGCCAACAGCTTCTGGTTTCCCCCAAGTTCTGATCTGGGGGTGTGTGGGGTCACTGCTTCTTACAGACACTTTCCTCAAAGTCTGTTCCTCCAAACTTCAGGCCAAAACAGCACTGTGGCAGGTAACTCAAGGTCTGCCCCTGTGAGAGCTTCAGCATGCGTCAATCAATCAATTTGGTGTGACGCTTTTGTCCTGTTGAGTAAACCCTATAAAGCTGTGAATCTTGTTTCTAGCAGTCTGCATCTCCTTGTATCATCAGTACCTTTGCTAAATTCAGTATATATCCTCAGTTTAAACACCACTTGTTTATACACATCCTACAGTATCTCTATGGAAGATTAGGCATAAATAATCCTTCCTCAAAACTAGAGCTACACTAAATATAATAATGTTTAGAACATATATATGAAGTAAGCATTCCTTAGGATTACTGGGGTACAGCATATAGCCCAATCAGAAATGCCTGGAGTGCTATATTCATTTTGATTCATAAGATGTTTTTTTTTCTAACATACTTTTCTGGGTATCTCAGTCACCCAATCAAGCTAGCTAAAGAACTGACTTGAAAAAACTTTGCATCTGGACATATACAACATGGATTACATTATACCTTTTTCTAGTTCACAATATACAACAGCTGATGTAAATCATCAAAGCTTTCTTGCTTTCAGTGCAGTGGTGCCAATTCATAGTGCACAAGGATTTAGCTGTACTCTTCTACCTAAAAACCAGAATTTAACTCAAGCTGTCTAAATATACTTTTGACTCATACATAAAATAAAGAAAAAGAAATTAGACAGATTTATTTTATGAGACTATTCAATGAGAGATGCTGTTTCCTCCTTTCCCACAAGCGCACATTTGTACAGCACTGACAACCCCCCAGGTACCACCCCCTTCTTGGTATATTCTCTCTCTCAAAGAAGTCACATGGAATAATCTCATCCTACTTGCACAGCATTCCTATCTCTCTTCAGTTCACTCCCCTGCCTTAAATATTGCCTTTTGATGTCTCAGGACACAGAAGAATACGAGTTTAGAAAAGGGGTCTGCCACCTGCAACCATTAGAAGAAACTTAGAAAGGGGGAAAAAAAATACCACCACGCAGCAAAAAGCTTCTATGTAATTTGGCACAAGCAGCAAAATAGGTACTTGCCAGCTCTTGGTGTCCTTGTTTCACACCCCGAGATGCACGCAGGCGTACACATATCCCAGTTCCAAGTCGTACAGAGGCCTCATTCTTGTGTGCGTGGCTGTCCTGAGATCCTGTAACAAAAACATCTTGCTGATAACTAAACTGCTGGTTTGCTTTCTGCAAAACATTTCTAACTGCTGGCTTTCCCCGTTCGCATGATTGCGAGAAGAGCTAGATTGCTGAGGCTTGGAGAAGACAAGCTCGCTCTCTGCCATACTGAAATACAGAGTATATGTGCATTTGATATGGCTTTATACAAACTTTACTTTGGAATAACGTGGTGCTTCTGTCATTTTGTGAACACATGCACTAATCCTGGAAACAGAAATGTGATTTTAAAAAAAGTCTGTCTTTGGTTGCAATCTTGATAATAGGGGTTTGAGAGTCCCAAGTCTGTCTTGAATACCTGGTAATGTTGTCTGTGCACTACCAGGAAGATGACCAGATGCACAAATCTGTTTCTCTTTCTGGCATAGGCCAGCAATATCTTTGAGAGAAAAAATTCAAAGTAAAATATTGAGATTAGTGGAAGAGAAGAAAAGCCTCAAGAAACAACACAGAACTATACTTACACAAATTCATCATCCTAAAAACATTATCTCTAGAGTCCACCTAGTTTAATTTTTTCATTACCCAGTGGATGACCAAATCTGGCAAGAGAGAAAGAGTTAAGCTCAGAGCTACTCATAGTAAAGAAGGAAATCTGCTATCATCATCAAACATAAACATTATATACATGAGGTGACTGATGCCAGTGGCTAGATTGGCACATACAAATGGATAAAACAGTACATCTGTATAATTTAAATGTATTTCAAGGGAGATAGTTTTTCACACAGTGTATTTCCTTTTCTGTTAACATATCAGGAGTAGAACACTTAATTGAAAATAAATAATACAAATCTAGGTAACAGCAGTCATAAGATTTTATCCAGTTTGTAGGAACAGAAAGTAACACCACTGGAGAACCATGAAAAAAAAAAATCGTTTAAAACTTGACAGTGTCACATCACTGTCATATCCAAGAGATAGTTACTGATGTTTTCTTTCTTTAGAGAAGCATGTAACAAAATGAACATGCAAAGCCACATTTACTTTTTCTTGTTTAACTGTAATTAGATTACCATACTTGGGTTTAAAAGGCTTAGGTACACTATTATAATCTGTATCTGCCAGCTACAGATTTTTGCTTTAGAAGATAAACAATACATTGAAAAGTTATTAGCATACAAACTGAATTTCTTTTAGAAACAACTGATTCTTCCGGTGCTGTGTTTTCATACTTATATATAGATACCCATACACACAGTTTTAACTCCTTTGCTCTCTTGTGGCTAGCTAACAAACAAAAACTTTTTGATGTTTGTTTTCTTTTGAAAAAAAATAACACCACAAAACCAACAAAACACACCAAACACCCTTTCACAAACCCAGATTGTTAGTTACTTCCACACTTTAAGATCAGGCTATTAGATTAGCAATAATTATAAGGGGCAAAAGGTCACTGCCATTAGTGGGAATCCCATCACTGATATCAATGAACTATGAATCAGCCAATGAAGACAGTTTTCACGTTTCTTAGAAAGTCTGAATTAATAAACAATCCATTAATGCTGCATAGAAAGAGTCAAAACCAGATCCGCACTCCTGATATTTACTCTGAATACAAACAATGGGAAATAGGAGACACACAATGGTGCCATTTTTAACTTTGCCATTGAATG
>KZ505848.1:413015-429096 GCA_002844005.1 Limosa lapponica baueri
TATATTGTATAACATCAGTGGAGTTTCCCTAGTCTAAAGAACTGGAAGTGAGATCAGAGTCAATCCAGAATTTACTGCAGAAAATGGAGAAGACTTGAGGAAAGAAAACAAACCTTAAGACCTGATTTTCCCTTGACAACATTGCCAGATCAGACAGTCTCATCGATCCTACACCACAGCCTGATGTGTTAATTAACAGTTATGAGAATAAGAAGTACTAATTTACTGTCCCTGCACTTTCTCTCGAAACCAGCTGAATTTCATCTATAATTTCCCCTAGAAACTGCATTTTATTCGTAATGAGGGTTTGCTTTACGTATGTGCTCTTGGAAAAAGCTCAAAGCAAATTATCAAAGAAAGCAATCTGAAGAACAGAAAAAATACACTTCATTCAAATGACTTGAACTATTTCACTGTCCACATAGTCATCTGAAGACTGAATCTTGAGTTGTAATTGAAGGGGAAAAAATTACAAGATCTGGTCTCAAAGATTTTGAAAAATAATTTGCCTTAACAAACTCTGCCTCGAGATTTGCATACAAACAGTTGTCCCTGACCTCAAGTCAACACAGTATGCTAGTCTGCCACTGTTCTCTGCTCCCAAGTCATCAAAATTGTAATTCCTCCAAAGACAAAGTTTTTTTTTCTTAAAAAAATGTTAGTAAGTTATTTCAATGGTATTTATGAACTACCAGCAAACATAGACTTAACTGACCTGCTGAATCACACCAATGCTTAGTTCGAAGTAAAGAAACACTATCTTATTTCCATTATCATTCAGAAGGCGAGATTTACAAAACATGATGCTGATGGCTTATCAGGGCTGCTTTTCACCGAATACAGTATGTATTTTTAGCTAGCTTCAAATCACTGTAAACGAAAGAGAAAACAATGGCTAACTACTGAAGCAAAAAAGATATTTTTCAATTTGAAGAATAAACTTTTATCTCATGACTAGTGTAAGATATGGAGTTTTGTGAGGTATCTTGAGAAACATAGATTGTGCAGATCATTTTTATTCAGAGATCCTGTTTTCTGTTATATTTTCAGTAAATTACTCCATTCCCCACTACATATACATTAATCAGACACACACTTTCTTAATTATTGTAGGGAGTGGCATTATAAATCTCTCCTTTTCCCAAGATCTACAACCTCATAAATTTAGAATAATGTGCATCATCTCTCTTGCGTAGCTTCTGGCATGTCGTTTTCACCCTCCTCCCAGCATAATTGAATACTCTGTGGGATATTTGTAGTAATAGTCATCAGTCTCTCTAATGAAAGAAGCCTGAAAAAAATATGGCAGTTTAATTATCAGATGCTATTTCATAAAAATAAATCCTAATGTATTCCAAATACATATGATTTTCTTAATATCACTAAATTTGGCTAATGTTGATGAAAGTATCTGTATATTGGGCCACCAGTACTGAAGCTAAAACTACTTGCAGAAAATAGGTGTAACTTACAGTTAATTTTAAGAAATTTCTCTATCACCAAATACCTTAAAGAGAAAACTCACTATTTCCCATCAGACCACTGTCACTCATCTCTCAGAAGAGGGAAGACGGAGGGTCTTTAGACATTGATGATTGCCCAGCTGAGTGAAAGCACTTTAGGGCAATGCCCCTGCCTGGTGACTCAGGTGGGCACAGGAGTTAACTCACCCAAATAATGGACAGTATGCAGCAGGACTGCTCTCACGTGAGTTATCCGTGCCCCCTCTGTTCTTGGGGATGTCCAGAAATAATTGGTTGAGCAAGCAGGCAAGCATAAGGACCTCAGGATCATAATTCAGATGGGTGTTGCCTGAATTTGCTTTAGAGGTAAGTGTTGGGAGCAGCTATGCACCCACCTTCAAATAACCAGAAATAAAGGAAGAAAGTCATGCTATGGGCCCAGTACTAGAAGTCCCATTTTGCCAAGGTCTGAGATCTTCTTCACAGCCTAAAAGGGAATAAGCTGCAAAAGAAATCAGCAGGAAGGTGCTTTGTTTGTCACCATTCAAATCACAGGCTACTGGAAGTGACATCAGGTAAAACTGGTGCATTCTGGCAGCCAAGGGCTAGTCCTCAGCAATAACACACCCCAGATAATGGACCAAACTTACAGCCAGCATCAAGGGTCAACAACAGGGCACGGGCTGACAGACCTTGAGCTTTGAGGAAGAGATCTGGGCTCCTACCACCAATACTCACTTCCAGGGTCATGCAGTTGGGTTCATGAGGTCATATGTTAGAAAACACACGTGCACAGAGACCCTAAAGCAAATAGCCTTTGTAGCTCTGCCTACTAAAAAAATCAGGCTACACTAGTGCCACCCCCTCAACACTGGCACAGTATTTTAGAAGTGCACAGAATAACAGCTACACTGTTAAACTGATATGAGCAGGAGCTTGAAAAACAGCTGTTTTTAAAGGAATTTGGTAACATGCAGGACCACTCAATGAGTCTTTATCAAACTCCTAGATAGGCTCCAATCAAACTCTCTGCAAAAAAATAAGATATATTTAATATAATCTTTTATCACAAATGCATTCGACACAGTTCTTTTGTGCACTTATATTTCCCAGTGCTAGTGCTACTCTCATCCCAGCTTCAGAATACTGCATATTTTAACACAATAATGATCCTAACTGCAGTGCAAAGACATGCAAATGGAGTCTTACTTGTCAACAAATGCTAACAGAAGCCCACAGAGGCCCATCTCGAGTTTTCAGGGATTTATTGGCCTCTTTTCGTATCCCCCACCTGTTGGGTTTTTTTATTTTATTTTTTATTTGTTTATTTTTAATCTACAGCAAATTTCTCACTCTTACAGGTATCAGTCACCAAGCAGACTTTACCCACAGTTGAAAAGCTTCAGTTTTCTGAATGTTTTCTTTCTCTCCATTGCTGTTTTCACAATTTTGCAATTCTATTCTTCTTTATGAACTTCAACAATTCTTGCGCACTGATTTATTCATCTCCTTTGCTAACCCATTCAGTTAGACTTATACCACATTTGAAGGCCAAACTCTGTTCTCTGTTTCATGCAATTCCAGTTCTAGAATAAAAATACACAGTAGTAAGTAATGCCTAATAAACCTACAACTGTAAATCTATAGGCACATACACTCCTAACGCTAGGTGGTATTTAATTACACAAGCAACCCTACTGATTTAAGTCATGTTTAACATGGATAAGAGTCTATTCCTCATGTACAAAATTTAGAAGTCTGAAAGTTAACTTGCTTCCCTATATTAATTTCTGATTAACAAGCATTTTATTGACTTGCTTGTTGCATTACCATAATAATTCCAGATGCATTGTGTTTAAGTTCTATCTGAGAGCTACTAGCAGCTTAGTTTAAGTTTCTACTTGAGTACACACTACTACTTTTATAGAGTTGTTCCTATTAGAGAAACTATAGAAAAAATGCTATTTACCAAATGTTGTAGTAGGCAGTAGAGATAAATCTTGGCATTAAGACAAGCACAGTGTAATATAAATTTGATTGCAATCGACTGGAGATGTTGTCACATCAGAACTACTCTAGATTCTGCAGAGTAATTTATCTTAAACTAAAGAAAAACAAAAGCACTCTCTTTGCACAGTAACTGACTTCTGTAAGGTCAGTTATAATGAAAATGCTCACTGGGACAGTAAGGCACCAAAATACACACAGCTCTGAAATTTCTAAAACCCAGATCCAAGCCATGCTTTAGAAATACATTGTTAGCAAAAGTGTTTCTTTGAATAACTCAGCTTTGATTTCCACCAAAAGTCTTATTATTTTAGAAGCCTCCCTTCTTCCTCCTACCTTTACTGTAGCTACTCATCATATTCATTATCCAGTAAACACACAAATCACCGTGGCTCAGTAGAGGTGCAATAGAAACTAAGGTAAAAAGAAACCCATTCTTCCAAGCTTCTCCATGACAAATATGGTATTCAATAAAATGATTCCACTGCCCAACCCGGAATTTTATGCTCCCTCTGAGCATGACATATTTTGCACCTATGAAGTCAATCAAATGCCAATGTTATTTTTTCTTTTATTACCCAGGCCTGGTAGAGCAGTTTCAGTAAAAATAATTTATACCAACTGTTTCCGGTTAATGGAAATTCAAAGTCTTCAGACAGTGTTTTTTATTTCTGGTGCTTGAATTCTCAGAGAAATAGTGAAGTATAATTGATACCATATGCTTTTTATTGTTTTCCACATGAAAGAATCACGATTTTCAGTGGATCATCGAATTATGCTGTGGCATTGCGCCAAATCATCAAACAGCAAGGTCACATGTGATGAAGGTACAGCTTCAAAATAGGAATAGCATGTATCATATCTTTGAATTGAAGGTTTATTTCAGTTTATCTGAGTAAACCCAGCCAAGAAATTTTCTGGGGTTTTCCGCAGTCTACAACGCATCTCCTTGTAAATTACTGGAACAAGTCCAAGAAAATGTGCAAATATTCATCACCAAACAACAGGATTACAAAACACTACCATTTCAAAGAGTACATTACACTAGAGCCAAGCCAGTTTCTTCAACCACTGCAGAAATGTTAATAACTACCAAATATGAAAATAACTGCACCTACTGTATTTCAGGAATATCGCTGTCATAGAAAAATAGTCTGCTTCGCCCACAGTTGTGCCTGCTGAAGCATTATGTTCACTACTTGTTTTGAGTATTAGTTTATATGCTTTACACATCCGTTTCACAAAATCACAACTACAGGAATATCTTTAGAAAATCTTGCAAATTTTTCAGCTTTAGTAAAAAAACCCAACTTTTCACTTTGTGTGCAAGTCAGATCAGATTCAGTAACTGAATCTTTTTATCATTCTTTAACTCATTTTGTGATGCTACTTCACACCTCCACTTCTGCCGTATCATTTCAAGTTGAAAACTTGCTGGAAGGAGAACATCACCTTCATGTGTCTTACACAATGGAGTAATTCAGAACACATCCAAGAACTGCAATTCCAGCACCAAGTGACAAGTCAAAAACTCTACAGTTTGCGACTAGTTACAAAGTCATTGCAGTGCTTCTAGTTTGGACAGGGCTTTAACGCAGGGGAGATATCTTTCATTCTCAGAAAGTTTGCTCTTCATGTCAGACAAAGAACACAGAGAATGACCAGGCAACCGGAATGTATCTGGAGTTATAAAGTCTGAACTACTTACACAGGTACTGCATGTGCATTTCTCATTGTCACAGCAACTTTTCTTTTTAATCTCATATACGAAGCTGTTTTTAAAATAATGTACGTAGCACCAAGAGAATTCATCTGAGGATGATGAATTAAAGCTTTCATTTAACAATTCATGATGCAAATATTACCAACTAAAGTGCAATTGGCATATTTTATCCAATGCTAGGTTTTTTGAAGAGAAACAGGAAACAAGGCAGATTTTATCTCTCAGTCCTTCTCAGGCAGGAAATTTAATTTTTTGCCTTCTGGAAGAGTTTCAGTTGTAAAGACTTTTGAAGGAACACAATGGCAGTACGACCTAAATTGATGGTTTTAAAGAGAGGAAACACTAAATTTATGGCAGGGACTACGTTATAATCCAATATCTTGGCCTTTGTTAGAGACAGAACAAACATTGCCCTGGGGTTTGAACGACTCTGTGAACAATCTTCTTAGAATCTTTGTCACCATGGCTCTCCCAGGTCACAGATGAATTTATGAAAAAAGCAACCTGGACAGACAAACAAGACTGAGGAAGAGCCTCGTTAGCCCTTTCTGCACACAAAATACATAATGGCAATCTTGCTATTTTAAAATTCTCCCTACTTCTGGCCTCTGTTCATTTTGGTCTCTTGTTCATAAAGAAATTAGATATAGTAAAAGATTCATTTACATCAGATCAATACCAAAACTTAATGCCGGGTTCCCCTATGGCTTGTTAAGCCTTTCATCTGCGGCTTAGACCAGAAGTAGAAAGCACAAATAACATGATGAAAAACCACCAATAAAAACAATTCTAGCTGATGCTCATCCCACAAAATTTTTGGATTTGATTGACTGACCTTGAAAATTGGGCCAAATTATGATCAATGACCAGCTGCATCCCCATCGGGATAACATCAGATGTTTGCCCAGGCTGGCAATCCTCACTAGAATGGTGTGAACTACTTTCAGTCCACCTTAAACCAACCCTGGCACACCCTGGGTGCCACTGTTTGAGGTGTTCTGCACACATGGGCATAGGATATCTGCACAGCTGCGAATCTGGCAGCCCTTCTTCCCTACCTGAAGACCCATCCTGCAGCCATTTGACTTCTAAAGGGAAATGTGGGAGGGAACGCCATGAAGTTAATTTCTGAAAACATTTAAGGGAGGTTCTGGCATTTGCTAGCAGAACAGAGGTAGCTACAGAACAGAACAAGGCCTCCAACATTTTCCATAACAAAATGAGAACTTACCCTAGAAACATTACCTTTTCCTTTCACAGGATGTTCAAGACAGGAACAACGATGCTGCCTTTTTTCTTGAGGGAGCAGAAAAATATCCAAGAATTTTCTTTCTGATTAGATAATCAGAGATGTATCCATTTGTCATTTCCACAGAGCAATATCTGTTGCAAGACAAGATGGCAAAATACCTATTTTTTAGTAGTATGCATCTATGCAGCGCAAATCAAATGTTTATCTATCAAACATGTACATGTGCAAATACCTATCAGTGCAAATACCTATCAGTGCAAATACCTATCAGTGCAAATACTACTAAGTTTTTACACTCAGAGGTCATTTTATATTTGCCTCTGTTTTCTGGAATCGGTTATGAGTGCAGGATTACCCTGGCAGCTATCTTATTTGTATTTTTCTTCCACGCCTTTTTTTTTTTTTAAATTACACATTCCTGAGTCTGCCTAAGGGAATTTGGATGTTCTCAAAGAAAGGGAATGCTTAGGTCTGTCTCAGCAAGGGGAAATAAGATGTGTTTTTGCTGGATATTGCTACAGGGAAAAGAAAAGGATTGGGGAGGAATCTGAAGCATTAAAACCCATGTAAGTCCATGTTGTGAATTCAGCAGCAGTTTACAGCCAGTTTTGATCTGTGCGTCTTGCCTTCATTTTCCATAATAATTTGCATGTATGTTAAACATATACCAACTTCAACCTCTAAAAATGTTAAAACCTCTCACAAATGAGCTTCTGTGTAAATACTGTTGGATAAACTCAAAAAAGTCAAGACACTATAACAAATAATAGAAGAAGATGTCTACAGCCATGAAATGTTTTTGCCAGGGGCAAATAAATTAATAATCTTGCTGTTGTACTGTAGCATATCTTATGTAAAATGATTGTCTTTAATATTTATTTAGACATGTGCAATGAGATATGAAGCTATAGTTTCTGTAAAATTCCCTAGAGGAAGCTTGTAGAGCCAACGCATCAGGGTTTTCTTTTGATGCTGTGTTCTGTAATACCCATTATATGTGTTTCCCAGCTCTACATATATAAAATTAGAAGCAAAACAGATCAATTCTCCAGCAGAAATTTTGCCATGTGACTTCAGAGGTGGCAAGGCATTCCTTAGTGTACTGTCACTCCACATTTCCTGCCTCCTTTAAAATTTTATTTGGAGGGAGGCACTAGCAGTAATGATATGTGACAATGAAGCATCACTTTCAGAGCACATTCTGCCCCTTCAGGTCTATTCTAGGGATTTACTATGACCACCTATGCTATATGGACTTTCAAGCCATAGCTATACTCTTTATTTCTGTATTCTGGGATACATATCCCTTCCCACTAATATCCCACAGAATATATTCCCACTTGTAACACAGAACCCATCTGGAAATGCTTCCAATTGCACACAATTTTTTCATTGAATATATTCAACAAGATGACCAAAATGAATGGGAGGAAGCATAAACTTTTAAACATAAACAAATAAAGCACAAGACAGTTGTTCTTAGATCTGTGTGGCTGTTTCAATCCCAACTAAATAGTTGAATTAACAACATTTTTAATGAACGCTTAAGGACTCTCTGACTTTCCACTTACTCCGAAGCAAATGCTTAAGAGTGGAAAACACTCTATCAATTCTGTGAAGGGCAATGCAGTTTCACCTCATTACTGCTCCACAACTATTGTGGTCAACTATTTTCTTTGCATTGCTTTGCAGCCTGTAACAACTCTGGACTTTGCAGCCAAGAGCATGAATGCAATTATCCATCTCCCTCTTTACTTCACGCTCTCCTGTGAGAATATTCTGAGCCATCTGTTATCAGCACCGGTAGGTCTGCAGTCCCTGTAAGTGTGTAAATTAGTTCAGGGTCAAAGAATACAAAAATCTCTTTTCCCAAATGTTGGTCACTATGTTGCCTTGCAAGTCACATCTGTCACAACAATCCCATCCCAAATATGCTCTATGCCCACAAGTCATCACGAGAGCCATGAGTTACATGGTTCCAAGACATTAGGTCTTTTAATTTAACTTTTTTTTTTTAAGAGCTCTCACAGTGGATCAGTATAAATAATAAGTGAAAGTTCTTTCATTTTTAAAAGGTGTGTGTTTCCTTGCTGAACTCTGCTTTAGTACTCAATTCACTTCCATGCAATTAAGCACAAGGAAGAAGCAGCCCTTGCAAGCAGGAAGGAATGATTCCCAGAGACTGCCACCACTGCTAACAGACAGAGCTGTCACCAAAGCAAGTAAGATTTAAATCCCAGCTGGGACCTCAGGGACTCCCCTGAGTAAGCCATCCAGGAGACAGATGATGAACTAGTTCTCTACTTCCCAGCTTAGCCACGCTATGGTGAAGACAATCCTGACAGCTTTTGCATTAAGCAGCTCCAGGTTTCAGTCAGATGGAACAGGCTTAGTAAACCTAAGCAAAGAGGTGGTCAACTGTGGATTTTGGATTTCTTTTTTATTTTTTTTTCCTGTTTCCCTGACAGAGGTAATATTTTACTGCCACAATGCCTAATGAAAAAAAGACCTATGTGCCAGCGCATGCCTTGCTCTCTTTCATAAGCAGAGGACCGGTTGGGGACTTGGGAACAATGTCCTCTGAAGAAGACCTTGCATCCTTCCCCAGAAACTCTGCTTAGCTTAGGGAAACGTAGATTGCATATCAAAAATAAATCAAAATGCCACAGTTCTCTCTGAAATGAGACAGAATTAGAATACTATACTAGAATACCAATGGGGAAGATCAAATTCAGTTTTGGCATCCAGAACCAAATTCTGCAGCATTAGCACATTTTTTTGGGCTCTCTTTTGGCTTATTTAGCCAGTAGCACTGACTCTGCAATTACATTTTTCATTATTGCAAAGTAGTAATTATCTCTCCCTCTTTTATTCACATTTGTCACAGCAACTTCCAAGCAAGTGCAGAAACTTTTTACAAGATAAATGTAATTGAGCAAGTTTTAAATTCAGCATCACTTCTCCCTCCCTTTCAAGGCAGCAGATAAAGACAAAAAGTGTTCCTGGAAGAGTAACTTGATTAATAAAAACATCTGTAGGCCCAATGCCGAAAAAAGCAAAACTCCTCCCCTTACCCATTTCCTAGGAAATATACCAATATAGACTGATAAATACCCCATTTTCCTATAAAAAAAAATACAAATGAAACAGCTGACATATATATCGTTATGCATGCAGGAAGGCTAGAAAAAACCCAGATAAGCTAGAAATGTAATACTGTGTTAAAGAGGAACTATCACTGACAAATACTGATGATAGTAGAATAGCTATAGGAGAAATACTTCAATATTGGCACTGTCCAAGACAATTTGAAAACTCATCTGATTACAGTAATCCCAAAATGGATAAAACAGGAAACCGTATCAGGGATTTCCAGCTAATAGCTTTCTAACTAAATTTCAAAAGATAGAAAAAACTCATGGTGTCAGACTGCACTACCAGAATTCCATACAATGTACAGAAAGGTCAAATGGGTTTCACAAACTGGGTGTTAAAAGCTATGTTCAAGGAATAATACAGTTAATGCCTGAGGCCTGATCATCTGCATATTCTTCAACTGTCCTATCACAGGTTGCCAGAAAAGCATTTCATTGTAGTGAACGGCCCTTATAACATATTGCTGCAGTTCTCAAAAAAAAAAAACCAAAAATCTACTTGGGACTAACAACATCCAAAAGGCTTGAAATAACTATATAAAGTGCACTGGTATAACAGATGGATATAAACCCTGTTCCTTTCAGCAAAAACCATGAGTGCTTCAAGGATGTCTTCTTCCTCTCAATTCCTCCTTAGGGACAGGCACTACTTATGCATATTATGTTTTATGCTACAGATAAAATATTGCTAGTGTAATCTTCAGGCAACCAGAATAACTACAATCAATGTAATATCTAATACAACATGACTGAAAGGAAACACAAAATGCACTTTCAGATCTTTTCTGTACTTTACCTGTTCTAGTTAACTTAGGTAGGCTTCCACCACCACCATCCTTTATTCATATATTGTAAAAATTATACCAATATTTTTCAACTATGCATGATACCTGGAGAAGAGAAGGCTCCGGGGAGACATTACAACAGCCTTCCAGTACCTGAAGGGGGCCTACAGGAGAGATGGGGAGGGACTCTTTATCAGGGAGTGTAGCAATAGGATGAGGGGTAATGGTTTTAAACTGAAAGAGGGGAGATTTAGATTAGATACTAGAAAGAAATTCTTTACTGTGAGGGTGGTGAGACACTGGAACAGGTTGCCCAGAGAAGCTGTGGATGCCCCATCCCTGGAGGCGTTCAAGGCCAGGCTGGATGGGGCTCTGAGCAACCTGGTCTAGTGGGAGGTGCCCCTGCCCAGGGCAGCGGGGTTGGAACTTGACAATCTTTAATGTCTCTTCCAACCCAAACCATTCTATGATTCTATGCTGCTTAAGCACACTGTGGAATAAATCATAGCAAAAGATGGGAGAATTGTAATGGAATAAACGTGAGAATACTGAAATCAAGAATACCCTTAGATATGTAACAAAACAAAAAGCAATTTTTATTTGTTCTCTCTGGGATAAGCATCTATGTTCTCAGCATATATTCTACTCTTGGTTTCCCTTTTCCCTCCATTCTTGCCCAGCAATGAAAACTGTCAAGTGATACTTTTGGTCAGCACACACCAGCACCTACATTTCTCAGTGCATTCAGGCATACGTGTTTTCTTAGCAGCTACTGACAGGCTGCCTGTACACCAAGTATTTAATTTCAACTATTCTATGTGCTGTCTACAAAATTATGAATGATGAGATTTTTAAAAAGACTGATTATTATTGTCCAATCTCAACTCCCGTTACACCCAGGAGAGTCTCCCTGATGTCTTTAATAGGAACAGAGTCTGGCCAACAGAGCACTTTTGAAAATCCCCTCCCTCAGCAACAAGAGGGACCAAGCCACCATAACCACATTAAGAAATATCAGAAACATATAAGCTGTGTCTTACTCAGATCTTTTCAAAATTAATACCCCCACCCAGCAAAAATGATAGACAGACAGACCTCTGCCCCCATGTGGAGATGATCAGAGGAACAACGGTTGCATTTCTAAATAAATCCTTATGCACTCTCCACAAAGACTGCACAAGGCAAAGCAGAGAACAAAGAGAGAAGGCCCAAACAGCAATTTGTTCCATATACTTCCAGGAATATACTCTCTTTTGTTTTAAAACATTCAAGTCTTCTTTACCTTCTCATTACTTGCTCTAAGATCACAAAGAAAACAAGACACAATTATTCAATTTCCAGATGAACTCATAACAATTTGGGTTTATGATAGGAAGACAAATGTTCCTGCTATTGCTTGTTAGTCTGCTAATTGCTCCCATTTTGTTTTTTTCTGTCAAAAAGTAGGATCCACAAACAGTGGAAACCATGCCGCAAACAGCACATTATTCCATTGTAAATGCAAGGCTTCGTAAGCAGTGATAATGTACAACAGAGCACGGGAGTCACCAGCGTTAGCTGCTGCTGCTATGAAACTGGTTGGAAAATGTTTCTTTCCCCTCTGGCAGGGCGCATGCATGCCGTGAGCTGAACAACCAAGCTTACGTTGGGAATTCTGCCCACAGGAAAGGCACATACCACACAAAAGTATAAATAACCCCCCACTTTTCTGTTAAAAAAAACCTATCAGGAAACTTTCTCTCAACCTTTGCACAGAGTGCAATGCCTCACTGCGGGTGAGATTCAGTTGTGTAAACATGGGTGGCCAGTGGCATTTCAGCTGCCTGGGGGCATGTGAAAATGTCTCCCCAAAGCTGTCAAATGACACAAGACCTCATGCCCTTCTGGGCAAACGCAGGCCCAAGTGAGTTGCCCTGGGGCATCTTCCAGAGCACAGCAGAGCTTAAGGCTTAGGCAACTGAATCCCACCCACAGTGAATGCCTCACCAGTACTCAGAGTCTGCATCTTCAGATTTGTTACAATAAATTCAACTTTTTATTTGTTGGTTGGTTGAATTTTGGTTTTTTGTTATGAAAACAATTTGAAAACAGGAGAGCAAAAAGCATTGGTGAGGCATGGAGAGATGACAAAAGGTATACAAAGATGAAGGGAGAAAATACACAGAGGAAGAACATGGACTGAAGCGTAGAGTTCTGAGATATCCAGGCAGGGATCCTGAGGCAGGAAATCCTGTCTGCAAGGTTCTCTCTTGCAGGCATCCACTCCTGCGACTGTCATTCACATTTGCATTTACTTTCTATCTCACCTCACAGACTGGAACAGCATCCGAGTGCTGCACAGTGGTAACAGGTGGTGATAATCCCATGGATTTCCTTGAAGATATTATGGGAAATGAAGTTTTCACTGCCTGGCCCACGTTACTAATATAAGAACGTGAGCAAGAGTACAGGGGACAGCTGGGAGGTGAGGATCTGCTTCTCATTATAGGGGGGGGGGAATATTGTACACTTTGCATGAAGGGTCCAGGACCAGAAATCACCCTATGCCAATGTCGGCATCTCCCTCTGCATTTTAATGTTACTGACTCCTTGGCCACTTAATTCCAGCTGATGTGTTTAGGGACAGCTGATGGGTAAAAAGCTCTACTCTCCAAACACATATTCTGCACATGGCATTGCTAAGCTGTTTTGGAGACACTCTGCTCTTCCTGCACTTGAAAAAAAGAAAGTGATCCCAGCGAACATAAATTTATTTCTTTGTTCGTCCTGAGCATGGAGAATAACACTGATGCCTTGAAGATATCAAAAGACTTATTTCCTGAGAAATATTTTCTGAGTTACTTCAGAGTGATTTTCTAAGAGATCACCACAGCTGACAGTCAAAATGAATCAAATTACAAACTATATTGTACGAAGGTCCTCAGTTAAACTGCCAGTTACATCTGAGAAACAGGTATAACATGTATATATGCTGTAAGTTGCCAGAACTATTCAATTTTAAGCAACAACAGAATATTACAGTCTTCACTCACCGTTTCTGTCCATACATGTACGGTGTGCATCATGACTAGATACTAGGGCACAGGGCAAGGCAGTAAGAATCCCAGTCCACCCATTACCCAGACTGGGCAGCCTCTCTGGGCTGCCTGCCAGAGCTGCTTTGCATTGGAAGCTCCACTAAACTCAGAAACACAGACAGAGCCATAAAAACAAAAGTGAAGCGCACTTAAAAACCTCCCAGTCTAAGTCACGGGTTTTATACTCATTTTGCAGGCGTATAAAATGGTTACATCCAGCACAGGCAAGCAAAGAATCAGTCATTCCGTGCTGCATATGCACTCAAACAACAGGACCTATCTTGCAGACAATGTAATCTCATTTTACTTCCAGGAGCAGGCAATGTTTTGTCCCTCCTCCAAGGAAACCACAGAGGAATTTATGTTGCAGAAAGTACTGCAATGCAAACGCCCAGAGCTACGGTGCACTGAGCTACCTTCAAACCTGGAAACCATATAGTTGAGCCTGCACAGCCCTTTCCCAAATTAAGATGACCTGAAAAGTGGGTTTGCTAACTCAGGCCAAGAGCAAGGCTCCACTGCTTCAAGTATCAATGCTTATTTATCTACACAGCACTGAGTTGCACCTTATGGCCCCTCCAAATCAGAGGGGCTTTAGAGGTCTTCACACTCCTTTTCCAGTTACTTTCATCCTAATTATGAGCACAGGTTTACAGAGAAAACTAAGCAGCAAATGTAAAGGGTTGAAGCTCAGGAAGCACCAGGTTCAACAGCAATGCATTCTGCTTAGTTCAAGAAAAAAAAAGATAAATTCATAGTTAACTCTACTACAAATTAGCATGCTAACATAGAATGAATTTGTGCATTTTAATACAGCTGCAGCAAACACCAGATTCTTGCATGCAACCTCTTACCCCATTCAGAAGAAAAAAATGAAACATGTTGAATGGTATTTAATACATGGGTTTCCATTAAATGCATGTCACCACATCCACAAATGCAATAAACTTGATCACAGAGGTAAACAAACAAGCAAGCAAAATACCCCCAATTATTTGGAACCATGCCATCAATGCTAAATCTCCTCAAGTCTGAACCTGTTTTAAGAGGTTCAAGTTCAGACTGTTGGAATACAATGTATTTATGTTTGATGCTACAGCCAGAAAAATAGAGACATTACCAACTCCATGTCCTTGTCTCAAATGCCTTCCGCCCAGACCTTTGATGTGGATACAGAATACATGCCGCTCGATTTCATGTCAGTGTTTCAGTTTACTTTGCTTCTTGCTTTACATACAACATATGTTCAGTTATTAGAGGTTTTCTGCATATTACATCACTTTTACAAGTGACCTCATGAACTTGCTCCGCTAATTCAAAAGGATTAGCGACATTTGCTCGACATTTCACATTTCTTTGAACTTACTTCTACTGAAGGATGGGCTGTTGAACAGAAGTTCATCCTCCTGCAAAAATAATAGAAAATAGGCTTTGGTATCTGTTGAAAACATGTGTATCAGCAGGCAATCTCCTGTTACAACAGGGAATTACTTTTGATAATGCACAGACCTTTGATCAAACCCTTATACTCTGTTGAAATACATTCACCCCTATTGTCTTATGCAGTTCCAGTGGCTAAGCTACTTCAGCTTCAATTACTGCAGCCTGGCTCTGATAGATCACAGAATAAAGTAGCCACAGTCAGAGTTCTAGATTATAGCTGTTTCCAAAGCGTTCCCACTGAACTTGAGGATATAAGGTATTCAGCAGTTTACAGTTCTCAAACAAGATTTTGCACTGAAAATACTTCTTCTTTAAAAAAAAAAAATAAGGGGGGGGCACTTTTTGTACTTCAGTGAAAAATCCACCTTTAATTGAGGATAAACAAACTGTGCAGCTATTTTTTGTTTTAGATTTCTAACGTGTTACTTCCTAGTGTGGCAAACATTTAGGGTTTTGTTTTCTTGTTCAGATTTGCAAATGGAGAAACATGAGGAGAATGAACTGAGGAGCAGACAAAAAATGAACCGAGTGCAGTGCAAAAACAATGTGTGTTTTTTCACTGAAAACTGTCTCTGTCCCATCTGGCTGTTAAGACACCATCTTTGCTGTAGCGTCAGAAGCAAAGGCTCATAAAGAAACCCATGGGTCATTCCTTTGCCAATTTGGGATTCAGAGCCTTGGGCTATAAAACCAGCTTTTCCAGGTCTAAAGGCAGACACAAACCCCATCTTTTAAGGACAGCGAAGCACCTGCCTCCCTCCCTCTCTCCTCAGAGTGGCACATCACAAGCTGTGACAAACTCTACTATTCCAGGCCATTGTTCTGCAAAACTCAATTCAAGTTTCCCAATATCAGTGTGCGCGCTCCAGCCGCTGAAATACTGGATAAAAGGAACAGAAGCCACCTCCTAGCCAAGCTGTTCTAAGCAAAGGTGGCAACCACTGTTGTGCTGAATGTAGAGTATTTATCTATTAGTTATATTGCCAGGACTCCTCCTGATATGAGCCTTCAAGAGATACAGGAGTTCCGTGCCTAATATATGCACCCTACAGGCTGCAAGCACAAGAGAAAAGATCAATCTTGTCAAGAGTAAGGCACCTTCAGCAACAAGAGTTGCAAGACTTTTCTCATCTCTGGAACAGGACTACTAACAACTAACATCCTTCCAGCATGAAA
>KZ505848.1:430086-448222 GCA_002844005.1 Limosa lapponica baueri
ACTTGTTTTATATATAGAAAGATGGGGAGGGGTGGGGGGGTAGGTGGACAGTTTTAACAGCCATATCAGTCCAAGAACTTGACACAAAACAATACAATATACCTTTATCCTATAAATCTAACCGATGTTGGAAATTGGCCAGTGCTGCACCATTTGAAATACAGTTTTTGTATTGTCATGTATTTTAAATACATGGGTAATAATATATACCAAAAGCAGATTTTTTTTTCACATGGGGAAAATAAAATAAAGGAAAAAATAATTAGAAAAACATAGCCAAATTTTAAGTTAGCCCAAATCCAAAGAATAATCCCCAGCAACCATAAATTATGTGGTGTCCTCACTCAATTGAAAAGCCACTGCCGGATCTGTGGCTTGGGGGGCAGGGATGGGAGACATGGGAGAGTTCTGTTGATCAAATAAACCACAATACTTAATGAATACTTAATATTATATACCTTATTTGAGCAGATAATACAGGCTGAGAATGTTACTTTAGCCCTATAGTATACAACAATTATACCCATTGTAAAGAGCTTTTTCATCACCTACACTTAGATCCTGCTGGCAGAAAATACCCAAAGCCAAGCAATGTGTGAGAAGACGCAGATCTCCTGACACCTCTCACTTATCCACTGACGGGCTGACCAAACTAAAGGACTTCTCTACTGAAGCTGATACTCACCAAATGGCTATTAATTTTAATGATAACAAAAGAAACTATAGTTGTGTGCCTTGCAATTCTGTTCAGTTAAGTACATAAGAAATTTAAAGTTTACAACTCCACACTATTTACTAAAATAAGCCAGCACAGCACCCTCCCCTTCTCTCCCACTAATAAAAGACAAAATCCAATTCACAATATGGTTGTCCTGTGCATTAATAATTCATATCTAGGCCAGCATCAATCTGCTGGTTGATGCTGAGCAATCTTTTTGCAATGTCTGTGTCCCTTCAGCTGGGTCACAGAAACAGATCTTCAGCTAATGAAAAGTCAACATAAGTCTCCTGAACCCTGTGCACATGTTAGTTTACACACCACTCATAACAAGAGCTGACAGTTTCATTTTGCAGTTCAGTTTCCTGATTTTTCAGTCTTTAAATTCAATTTTTACCCTTTTTTGCCTGGATGCAGTTTCCTTCAAAAACTTTATAACAAGATAAACGTCCACAGATCTGTAACTCATCCTAAAGAAATCTCTGATCTGGGAAGTTTAAAAATATCAGGAGAGGACTTTAAAGCTGTTAAAAAATGTCTCAGACTTGAATGTCAAAACTTAGGTTCAGATCACTGTTTACACACTTGATCCTCGAGGGCATTTAACACTTTTGAAAACAGCAGACCCTACAAGAAATAGTTGCAGAGTTTCTTGATTGACTGCCGCCTCCTGAAATCTTGCTGAGTTTTGCTACTTTGCCTTTCTACAGTGAGATATAACTGAAGAATACTATTTGAGGGAAAACAGTTTGCCTTGCATGTACTGGCATTGCAAAACATTGGAGTACAGCTAGATAAAAAATATCAGGCAAGTTCTGCAAATTATTATGTTTCCATGAGCTTATTGGAACATGAGTTTGCCTATCCCAACATGTGACTTACCACTTTTATCTTTCAAGACACTAACTGGTAAGCAAATTTCAAAGTTACATGCCTGACTGCATAAGGAAGATGAATTTTGAATCATCTACACATCCCGACCACAGAGCACTCATACCCTTCTCCAATAGGAACCAGAAACAGTGCCACATGACTTATCTAAAATTCAATGCTATTTGAATTTCAAGCATTAGATTAACATGTTGAAAAATGCAACCACAAATACCAGCACTGAACAGGCAAAAAAAAATATATTCAGTCTCATAGATATTCCTTCAGAGGATATATAAGTTAAATTACTCAAAAAGCTATTCACTGTAGACTTTTCATTCGGATCTAGTTAAAACGTAACAACCCTTGAAAATTTAGTTTGTTTTTCCACTTCCTGTGTTATGCAATGTACTCAAGTTACACAAGGCTGTTTTTTCAGCTGGATCACAACATGGTAGCATTTGCAGACCAGTGCTGATGTTTCATTAATGATCTCCATAACAAGAAGATCATTGTTTTCTTTTATGTAAATGCTGGCTAAGTTACAATCACATTAAAATTTACTAGATTCTTTTTGGTGGCCCAGTATCAGAGAGAAGGTCACACTTCCTACCAGTAAGGACACTCCAACAATGTGTAGGCTATTTTGGGTGAGTGCCTGGTGATTAAAAAAGCCACATAGTTAACGAAGTCTGCCAGCAAAAGAGGAAATCTCGGTTGTTCATGTCAAAACAAGAAGAGAACTTGGTCTGTTAGGTGACATTCAAACTACTCTGTATAAAAAAAAAAAAAAGTTTTGTACAGCTGAAACTCTTTCCAGTAAAGAAGTACAATCTAATAGCTGACTCAGAATACAGTTTCAAATTCTAGCTTTGCCACAGACTAGAGCACGGCCAGACCAATTCATTATTTCATTCCTCATTTATCAACCACAGACTAGAAATAATATTTTTGTTCCTTTTCGTTAACTATTGATAAACTGCAAGCTCACTAGTTAGGAATAACTAACTAGGTAGGTGCAAAACAGTACAAAGTATAACAGCATCCAGGGCTGTGAGAACGAGCCGAAGACCACAGCACACACATCAAATAAAACTGTAATTCTTAGAGTAACATTTTCAATTGGCAGTGAGGTATCAGTTCACAAATCACTCAATGTCTTTTCCCAAATCAAAATCTTTTGGCATAGTAATGAACTGTTATCATAGTAAGAAAAAAAAAAAAACAAAGAAGTCACACTTAATTTCAGGTACAAACTGACAGAAAAATGCTGACCATTCACATAACACCCAAACACTATTCCAAAGTTGAAAACAAGGTTTTCAGAACAAATGTTCTTTTACAGTGTTAGCACTAACTTTACTGAGCAGAAAAACATGCACAAAAATCCACCCAATGTCCTCCTCACATGCAGACTCTGACAGACACTTAGAAAAGCAGCATTTATGCAAACTGGAGATGCATTAGGGAAAAACCATCACAAGAGAAATGAATAAAATATCTGCAATAAACAAATAAGATCTTAATAATAAAAATAAAGCACGACATCACTAACAAATGGAACGCTTTCAACAAATACGCCACATTTAATCTTGTAGTTGCCTTTGCTAGTTTCTTCATGCAACAAGTCATGATAAGAAAATGCTGCCACCCACTAACTGCAGGCGACACAGGGACTGCCACACAATGGGCTCCTCATCGGTGTGTAAGGTAGCTGGCAGAGAAGCACACCCAGAGGGACACGACACCCAGTCATCCTACACAACGCCTCCTTCTCTCATGAATACTTGTGGGTCTCATTCGGCTTCTTCTTTCGAAAACACTGAAATGTTAGGTAATTGCAAATGTAGTAAAGAACTACGTACTTTGGTTTCTACATTCCCACATAAGCACAAGCAGCCAGTCTCAAGCACTCTTCTGAATGACCATAACAATGTTGACTGTCTCTATTCATGCAGCTCTGAAAATGCTAGAAAAACATGGTTTAAAAAGAACAATACTTTTGCGGTTCAGAAAAATAGCTATAGCGTGCAGGAAACAGTGATAGCTACGTTGCATCAAAGTTAAAAATAAATTTTAAGGTGTGTCAAAGATACTAGTATATAGTTTTCTAGGGACCTTGAACTCTGCATAATTACTTATAACAAACTCAGATGCAAAGGAAGTGTTAACTTTTCTCTACAGAAAAACATTCCTGCTTTTACCACTTGCAGTCACATTTTCCTAGGTCACATCTTATCCTAGTAATCCACAGCAGTGCATAGTCACAGCAGTGAGAGTTTGAGCAGGGATCAAGATCTGGCAGGTGCCTCTGGAGGAAGGCTGCGAAAACACTGTGAAAAATATTGGTTCAAGTTGTGAAATCAGCAGGGAATACACCACTCATTTTGTGCTTTTGTTCTTCTGCTTGGAAGGAAAATAGATGAGTGCATCTTTCCAGATTTCTTGGAGAAAGATCTAAACACAGAGAAAGACAGTCAGGAAAGGAAGGGTTGAGAAGCTGACATGTGTAACAGCAGCAATAATCTGAAGGGAAAAAGCAAAGTGTTGGGGGGGGATTTACTGGGAAACAGATTTTGTATCATACTTAATCTACTCCAAGAATTCTACTAAAATAAGAGGAAAGGTTCAGTGGAATTCAGAGCACATCGGTAAAATCTTCCAGGGAAACACTCTTGCCAGGACTTTTGCAACAGCTGAAATTCCAGTTCCCTCTATTTCACGTGCAAAACCACCTCAACTTAGATCAAATTATGAGTTCCTTCTGCATCATCTGCTTGTAACCTATGCTTACCTCAGAGTCCTTCACCATGTACACACAAAGATGTACTTTTACTAAGAGTAAGCACACCAAATACAAAACTTCCCATAGAAATTGTGAACTGCTGCTGTTCTCCCTCCAGGCACAGCCACATAAACACCTGAGATCTCTTCAGTACCAGACAGTGAAAGCTGTTTCAATAAAATCAGCAATTTTCAGCAGGTAATGCAGTAACAACTGCAGATGGTACAAATAACCTGAACTGCAAGAAGAAAAGCCATTCTGTTACTGTACACCTTTATTTCTACTAACTCCAATGTAAAATGTGGGGTCAAAATGAACTTATCATTAGGTGGCAGACTGGATTAAACTTAATTAAGATGTGTTGGAACAACACTGGCCTTTCACTTAAAATAGTTTTATAAAGCCATTAAAGCTGCTTTAGAGAGTCGAATAGATGAAACATTACATATGCATTCATGCAAAGCAAAACTGCACACAAGGCCACCTCAAAACCTCAGCTACGTAGGTGGAGGTGTTTCACTGGAATATATTTTTTTGGCAGAACTGTGTACCTGTACATCTGAAATAAGAATGCATAACAGTACAGATAAGAGAAAAGAAAACCAAAGCCAGTCAGGAAGTCAGAGCAAGAATCATGTGCATATACTTAGGAAAAAACCAAACCAACCAACCAAACAAACAAAAACTTTGACGGAAGAAGAGTGTTTTATTTTGACTGCTACCAAGAAATTCTTGGAATTGCACTCAAAGACTTTTTAGGCTTTTTTTTTTTAAATCTTTCTGTATTCAGAAAAACAGAATTTTGTACCTTGCTTGTAAACAAGTAAGAATTCATTGAAGATTTTCTTTCTACTGCCATCAGTTCCCTCTCTTGCTGGAAGGTCCCTGCAAAGCCCCACATTTTTACTATTTCTGCTAGAGAAGAATAACACTCTTGCAGTCTGTTTCTAGCATATTCTCAGTAGTTATTCTAGCAACTGCACTGCAATATCAGAGCAACAAGAATGACGTAAGGAAAAAATTCAGGCTCTAAAGAGGTAAATTTATGTTCAAAAAGCAAATATGGCCAAAGAGAAATAAAAAAAACCAAACTGCTACTCAGTCACCAATGCATACAACACTTCAAAACTCAGAAGAGCAGCTTAAAAAAGGAAAAAAACCTCACATGCTGGAGTGGAGGGGTGGGGGGAAGGGGTAGGGAAAGCAAAAATCAAGAGTTGGAGATTTCACAAAAGGAAGTAAAGCATCATTTAGAGTGTTTCCAGAAGAAAAGGCTGGACCATGAATTGCACAGAAAAATACAGTACGGTTCATTCAGTTCTGTGCTTACGTGATATGATGCATGCTAGAAGACCTGATGTCTTTACAATGCTCTCTGCCAATCTGAAGCTAAATCCAGAAAAGTTTGCAGTGTGTCCAAAAGAGATCATCTACCTATCATAACCCTCAGCAAGATGGGAATTACCACTGACCAACCCCCACAATGCTGCATTGAACAACCCATCTCCGTACACACTCCCAGACGTGCAATTCTGTACATCGCTGCTTTAACTACAGGTTTATTTCTGGGTACACCAATACTATAAGCCCACTGTTCAGCAGAATGATTTAAGATTTTCAAGGCTGAAAAAGGCCCCTGTGACTTTGCTCCTTTCTTGGCATACCCATGCTTCAAAACCCTTCAGACTGGACACAGACGATAGCCGTTATGGATTGACGGCGGCATTAGCCAAAAATCATGAAGTATTTTAAGTAATGGACATTTATTACTGAAGTCCTTGCTCCAGAAAAGAAGATTGGTACATCACCTGGAAAGAACGTGTGGTCGGGGTTGAATCTATAGGTTATTTTTACCAATGTTGCCAACTTGTCAAGTGTCCAGAAATACTGCTATGCTGTGATTTCAGTAGCTCTGAGGCCTGGCCACAAACCTGGTGACAAGGATACAAATAGCCAATAGGTTGGTACAGGCAGCCTTTCAAGTGCATGCTCATTTATACCTCTGTGAAATATGCATTATCCTCTGACATGTGGGGCTCCGGAGAATTAGACTGGAGGTAGGTGTAGCTCCTCTGACAATGTGGAAGCTGCCTTTCTTCCCAGGTCAATTCATATACAGGTGACTACACCTGCATTTCTCAGTTCTGTGCAGCATTTCCACTTCTCTCCGGCTCTTCACATCAGTCATTTGTGGCCACAAAGAAACAGCAGTGCTTAACTAGGAAGATCTAAATTGCCAGTGCTGCTGAAAGGGATTTTTGTCTAAGAAACCACATAATTCATTAGCAGCTTTCTTCTTCCCCCGGCTCCTTACATCTAAACCTAGACCTCCATTCTGTGCTGTTGCTGAATCACTACAGAGATTGGGCAAATGAGATGAAACCAACTTGGTTCACAGAGGTCATATGTTTCTGCAGCTCTTGTTCCAGTCAATGGAAGATGCAAGTGTTTGGATTATCAGTAAGTAGGGCAATTATCTGCCTTGTGCTCCAGTTCCCACATCCGTAAGATGGGAGCAATTATTCGTCCTTTTTAAAGTGCCTGCAGAATCTTACATGAAAACTGCTGAAAACTTCCTCTTTCCTATAGACCACAGTGGTCTGCCATTATACCAGTTTCTTTATCCAGTGTTACCACCTGACTAGCTGTCCTTCTCTTTAATGAAGCAACCAGAGCAATGAGCTGGAAGTCCTCAATACTCTTTCTTCCTACTTGCCCATCTTCCCACACAGCTATTTATACCACCCCTATTTGGCTACTTCCCTTTTCTCAGAGCTGGGGACACCTGTTCTACTGCAGCAGAAAAGAGGAAAGAAAGCAAAAAAGGAAACTGTCAGAGATCTCATTCAAGAGTAAAGGGGATTTGAGTACTATCTTACCCAGCCTGATAATTACAAGGAAACAGCAGCAGATCTAAATCATGATTGGGTAGGAGGTGACCCTGCCAGCAAATATGATAGTCCTAGCAGGCTCCGTTCAGCAGCTCTTTTGCTATAAAAATATTATTGCATTGAAGTGCAATATTTTGGCCCCACTCCAGTAAAAACCGAGGCAGGCTATCGTTGCTCTGGAAGGAGCAACTTTTGTTCAATGTGATGGAAGCAGCCACTGCCTACTGGAGAGAAAATTCAGCAGAAATATTTCTTTGTTCTAGTATTCTGGACTGAGCCTTGATTTCTCTCCCTGCTGTCAAAAATAGGAATACTCTGTAAACAGGACCTTAGCAGCAGACAGTGGTTTGAGTATATGTTGCCTTGGTCTGGCATACTGCCTATTAAAACAGTTAGACATTTTCTTACAGCCATAAGACCTTCTGGCTTTACTCTGAGTCAGACAAGTTCACCTAAAACAACGCACAGTGCAAGTTAGATCTAGTCAGACTGCACACATTTTATTGCTGGAATCTACTGGGCATCTTAGAAATCCTGACATTACAGCCTAAGAGTGTAAGATGAATACAAATAATGAAAAAATGCTGGTAATTAGACTGTCAAGCAGAAAAAGCTAACAGAACACATTTAGATGTTCAAATGCATTTTAGATGCATGTGCATCAGCCCTTTGGCAGCCAATATACTGAAAACAAAACATCAATAGTTTGCAGAAACAGAACGCAGACAAGACTTAGCCAGATAGTGCTCTGGCTGCTAGACTCTTTTACTTCCTGGCTTGTCACTGACACTGTTACCTTATAAAGCAACACTGGGCAGCAATTAAGTAGGGCTGTTATTCCACGAACTTAGCAAAGGCAAAGAAATGAATGAGCTTTCCCAGGTTGCAGTAGTTCCAGATTGTCTCTCAAAGGGCTGCATCAATTACTGTCACTTATTTGTCAGCAGTATGCCATGATTAATTGGCAAGATCCACATTTTTGTGTGCCTTACGTCATACACAGCTCTGCTCCCCCATCTGTTTTTATTGGTGTTTTAGACCAAAATGTTCCACACCATGTACCTTGTCAAAGCTATATTAATGTCTCACAATGGACCCAGGCTAAAACAACTTAAAACCCTACAGATTACCTAAATGTGCTGAAAATAAAGATGTAAAGAGAACTGACTGAAAGATTTAGTAGAATTGAAAGTTGAGATGCAAAAAAGAGCAACAGACTTTAAGCTTTCTTCAGCAAAATGATACTGTTATGTTGGCAGAATAAGGGAATTTGTTGTCAGTACTAAAATATGTGGAAAAGTTTTTATCACTCATTCAGAATAAGTAGTGTTTTACAACCCCTCCCCACCCACCCCCCAAGACATTTACAAAGTAAATTGCCACTTAGTAAGAAGTATGTCAAAATCAGCCTTAAGTTTTAGTTCCTCACATCCTTACATTCCTATTTAGGATGGTGTTTGAATGCCTCTTCCTTATTTTCTGAAACACATCTGTATCTCATGGACTTTCACAGAAATCCAACATGCATTTAAATGTTTCCTTGGAGTCTTAGTGAACACATACACACATGTATGTGCTCAGTAGTGAGTAAAAAAAAACCCCATACATATACTAAAGAACAGCACACGCGGACAACATATAACACACAACCTTATGGTTATAACTGTAGTGAAGGCTTAATTATCAAAACACCACTCAACATTTATGTGGTCATTTTCATGTGTAGAGATGAATGTGCTTTAAAAAAAGGAAGTAATTAAATAAATGTTATTTCCCTTCTAGCCTTAACAGTCATTAGGACTTTTTATATGTCTTGTGATAACTCTCATCTTTCTGAGAGCTTCTACTCAGAAATTGTGCCATTTTGAGATTCTAACCTTGGTTCTTTTAAAATACACTTCTGGAGAAAAGGTAAAATATCTGAAGTCTTCGTGTTCAGCCTCCAGAACCCATCCATTTCTAGAATCCATCTCAAAGCCTCAAGATCCATTTCTGAAGATGCTGTGACGGACACTATTGCACTTACATGGAAATTATGCTTGCCCTTCCACACTTCCTGCCTTTCTGATCATCTGAATTACTCAACAAATATTTACACTACTATCATCTTCTGCTTTTTGGTTGCATTGCCTTCCAAGTTCAGAACCATGAAAACAGTACAGTGGACAGTTAGAAGTCTCAATTATTGGGCCATCCATTAGTAATTCTGCAAGGATGGCACTTGTCTGTATTACAACAGGAAAGAGAAACCGGCAAATGCCCCTAAAGTTGCATATTTTTACTCTCAATACCTCAATTCAAAAGCACTATTTTTCATTCAAAGGAACTAATTTTAATACATTTCTGTTGCTTACCCTTTACCTAGAAGAAGTGACTGACAGTCCAGGTCAAACATTAAAACACCTGTATATCCCCCTTTGGTTTCCCCACAGGTCTGGAACATTCTCTCCGAGCTTGAATCAGAACCCTTTTGGGTGAGCTACAGGATCAATTACTCTTTTCTCCTGAAAAGTCTTATTTTCTATTCCTGTGATAATTAAATAATGCAGGGGGGAAGAGGAAAAGAGATGATCTTTTAGGAAACTGAATGTTCCACATCAGGTGTTCCCCCTAACAACATTGTTAGGTATTTAAAGTTTCCCACTGGGAAAGCCACTGCTCCATTATTAGCTGGGATAAATAAACTCATCCCAAAAACAAGTCCTCCCTCAACCTGCAAGTGCTTTTATAGAAACAGAGCCTTCTGATAACTTTTGTGCTCCTTCAACTCAGAATTCTGGTGCTAAACAGAGAAGAAAAAAAAAGCACAGAGAAGAGGACAACCAGCTTTACCAGTCAAAACTGAGTTTACAGTTTTGAGAGATGTAAATGGTCTCTAATTTCAAATACAAATAATATCAAATACAACTAATGATATTTTACTTCTATTTCCATACATGTCAGAGCATGGTAACAGCAACTCCTGGGTCCAGGAGCTGTGGTCTACATGATCTCTATCAAAGAAATAGCACAAGCTATCTTCAATGCCTTTGTCTCTCTCAGTTTTTATCTGTTGTTTCACTGCTCGTAACAGCAAGCTACTACTTCCACCTTCACCAAAGTGACCTTTAAAGCTGCTGCTTCAATACTGCAGGCATGAAAATGATCACAGACACAACAAAAAAAAAACAACCCAAGAAAAAACAACAAAAACAGGTTTTGACCTGAGAAATTACAGAGGTTAGGAACAAGGGCTACATGAGACAGCAAGGCAGCAACACTGCATTACAAAAGCTTAATTACCAACAAGAAATGAATTTTCACAGGCTTTGACTGTTTTTGTTACTTTCTTAAAATAAACAGAAAAATTATTCTGCAACATCATGCTAATGATGCAAAAGTAAGCACAGAGGAATCATTTTAAGATAATGGGATATTCAGGCCGAAGTGCAGGTAGCCATGCTTTTCTGATGGCCATAAACCATGCCTTCATAGAGGCTATCACAATATTGACGCTGTTGGAAAAATAGGCTCTGACAGTTACTCATCCCATGCCGTTTTGCATAACAGAGCAAAGCCTGGTTCTGAGAGATCTGTCCTTTATCTGGGGGTTTACTGGTGCCCAGAAGGCAGGTCCCCTCTGTTGTGGCCCAGAGGTTGGCCCCATCCCTCAGGTGCCATCAGCACCATGGACAGTGCAGCCTGGGCCTCACATGTGGCAACACACCCAAAACGCAAACAGAACAGCCTCCGTGGTCACCCACTCACACCCCACGACGGCTTAGGGACATCTTTGCTATGGCTTTTCCCCTGAATTTTCATAGCTTGTCCCAGAAATATGTTGCATTTTCCCAGTAGGCCAGTTTGTGCGCATCAAGAAGAGAACAGGATTCCAATAGAGTAGTGCAATTGACGCAAGCTCTTGCCAGAGACGGTTTTCTAGTATCATTGGCTTCTAGGCTAGTTGAGCCGCTGACAGCAGTAGAAAACTGAAGAGGCAAAAAGCAGGATTAGACTGGGCTTGTGTCTTTACATCCGTTTTGTTATAAAGCCCTTCAGTCTGCTCTGCCAGAATGCTCCCTGGTGCTAGAATACTTCCTCCTTCTAGGAAATCAACAACCTATTTCAAATTTCTATCCAATAATTCACTTCTCTCACTCATTTTTTAATTCCCAACTTTGACCCCACGCTATTTATTTCTCCTTTCTTGTCCTTTGACTGTTACGTTTTACAAGATATAAGCCAAGACACCGTCTAAATTATTTTGCGTTCACCATTATATGGCCACAATGATACTGTCTGGCAGGCCGTCGTACATTACCTGAGTTTTTCTGTTCCCACCTGCACACTATGAATGTTAACACACACCTTTCTCTTAGTTCTGTAGCAAAATTCAAAACTACATTGGCTTAAAAACCAGAAACACAACAAAAGCGGCAGACAATTTGAAGGACTCAGAAAAACATAGCATGTATACAGAATTTTTCAATATCTGGGCCTGGATTTTCATTTTGATGCATATTTACTAGATTCTACCTTGCAGGCTTACACACACTAATCCTCCTGGATGTATTCAGCACAGAGAATGATCCCTGGCCTCCAGCTTTGAAGCAATTAACTACTTCTGCACACACAGCAATATTTTAGATAGAAATTACAGGTAGCATTGGTGAAGTGTTATGCTGTAGAAGGCTCTGATCTGTTCACCTTATGACCTTAGAAAAAGTTCCCAAAGCTTTGAATAAATCAGTGGTATTTCATGTGCCTTGTCATTATCTTTCAATTCATGGTTTTCTGAGACAGTTGAATTTGAAGAGCAATTGTATGACGGTAGGAGGATGAGAAATGAGGACAACTTGTAAAAGATCTGGCAGCTATGCCAGTTTGACAAACATGGTTTAAAAACAGAACAAAAGAACTTCCCAAACCAGAAGGTAGATAGAACAATCCTTTTAGTCAAACAATGCACTCAGAAGAAATTCAGAACATCCTAGAATATGCACTCCCATGTTTTTTTTTCTAGATAATGCAAATTATTCCTAGATCATTACAAAGACTTTTAGTCTTAAAACCTGGATAATATGTCTACAGTACTTAATACATTTAAAATCCACAAGAGGGCAGAAGCATAAGTAAACTGATGAATGTGAAAGAGATGCACATAGACACCAGATAAAAAGAACCTCCAGACCTTGGTGTTTTGAAATACATGTGTTTCGGGGGTTTTGATGTTTTTTGTGGTGCTTTTTTTTTTAATAGGAGAATTTCACCATTTACTAGGGCAAATTGGATGCATAATTGCATTTACTTAAACATATAACCTTGTCATATGGTGACAGTATGAATCTTATTAACCAGGTTCAGACAATTCTTCATTTGTTCTGAAACTGGCTTGCTTTGGTTCCCCAGATAATCAAAATGACCACAATTTAGTCATTCATATTTGTTCACTGATTTCAACTGGAAAGTCATTAGTCGCTGCCAATGATATAGTGACTTTTGAAAACACACAGAGGAAGCTTGCATCCTCAGCTTGGCAGTGATATGATCAGTTTGTACACCAGCTAGCCCAACTCAAATAGAGTTGCAACTGGAGGGTTCGGTTTCTCACATACGGTATCTCATGCTGCTTGCTGACAGGACAAAATTGTCCTGAGTTGGAAGCCTACAACCAATTTTCAAAAGACAGTCAGTTATTCAGGGCTACAGCCATAAATAGACTTACTTCCAGACGTTCTTTCACCCAGCAGAATCTACAGTCCCAAAATAGATGCCAAGATTCATCTTGTAAAACACATGGAAAGTATATGAAAACAAAGTACAAGAGGGAAGTTGGCTTGTGTAATCAGTATGGAGTCAGAATGATTAGGCACTTCATTTCAAAGCAGGTAAGCACCTGATTAGGGATTCTCTTCTCTAAATCCTGTTCTCTGTGGTGCTCAGTAAGGACACAATTAGACAGTAGAGAAAACCGCTCACTTCCCTCCCCACTAATGTTATCATTATCTAGAAGATGAAAAATTTTTGTGTTTTCACTCTTCCCCATTAGATTAATGACTCCAATGTAGCTTTTTGGGGAACCCAAGTCACAGAGTCAATATAAATTAACGTAACTCACACTTTAGAGAAATCTATTCATACACAGAGATGCTTCTGTTAGTCTGCAGACATGACATCCATGTCCTGTGTTTCACTAACAGGTTGTTTGATGAACCTCATCAGTGAAAGGCTTTCTTACTACTGTCAGATTTTCCTCACAGATGCAAGGCAGAGACAGACTGTTCTCAGCCTAAGACACAGAGCAGGTTTTCATCCTTTTCAATATAAAGGTGGACCTGATTTGTCTTGTTCAATCATTATGTAAAACTTAAGTCATATTCATAACATCCCTTTCCTACCATTTTAACATGTGTATGCGCATGCATGCATACTGATGTAAACTTTTTAACTTAAATATATTGCTTATGCCTATTGTAAACAGTGAACTCCATGGCCATATCCTTGCATATGTATTGACTCTAGTGAATTATTTTTCTTACACCAGTATAAATCAACTTCCCAAAGCAAAATAAAGGAAGTATGAGATGAGAACAAGAAAACATTTTCAGTTTTCTCAGACTATATATTGCTAAAATCTGCAGCAGCTGTGGATTCACCTAAGGTAAGTTTAAAATGGAATACAGACTGAAGGATTCATCTGTGATCTATTTTGCTTGGTTTCTAGAAAATGTTGTTCTTTGTGTCTGGGTCTTCTCAAAACATGTCATGAGGGATAGTGAGTGGAAAAAGAGAGGGTAAAAACAGTCACTTTATCCAGCCAGGATCTGCTTTTAGAAAAAGCAAAGGCAAATGCCACAGCCATTTTGAGTGCACAGCAAATACGTAGCCCAAAATTCTTTTAGTAAGTGTCTTCAAAAGTGGTTTTTATCTTTCTGAAAATATCTTTTGAAGCAAAACGTTTTAAGTATTTATCCTCTATTGATAAGAAGATGAACTATGTCTAAAATGAACAACAACCTTGTGGACACGAGTATCCTCTGCAGACCTTGCTGGACTCTAATTTAGGAAACAGCAAAATTAACCATAGGAAACTTGCAATTACAGAAACAACTACTGACTGGACTTTTATATTCACAATGGAAGTTACTAACAATTATGAAAGTCTGCTAGCAAACACATACATGTTAAGCTTTCTTAGGTTTTATGAATGTATTCACCTTACTAATAACTTCAGAAAATGATCAGTACTGTGCCCAGGAGTAACAATTTACAATGACAACTATGAACTCCACAATCTGATTATTAATTTTCTATTTCTGGAAAAATCTCGCCTTGTAACATTTAACTGGAAACTAGTTGCTTTACTGGCTAAGAGCTGTATTCTGCTTGCTGATGGCATTTTAATATCTATGAAGGGGATACGGTTGAATGGGAAAATACCATCTTCTACTGTTAGTCTGCTATAAAGAAATCAAGTCATGAGCTCATCTTAAAAGATAAAGACATACTAATATATATAATAAAGTCCTTATACTATTATAACTCAGAAAATAGAACCCTGTTCACTGTACATAGCGAGCAATCACAAGGCTGGTAGCTAGTAGACTGAAAATTAAGTATGATGATTCTTTGTAACACTTTTCAATTAAAAAAAAAAATAAATTAGACAACCTCAACTGAAAGAGTAGATCACTGAATTATACAGCAGAAAGGTACCATTCTGGTATACAGCAAATGCACTAATTTATACCAGGGAAGAACAACATTTTTTTAATTTTCCTTCTGATGGGACATTAATTCTTTAAGTTTAAAAAGAAACCATTAAACTTGCATACCAATCATAGTAATTTTTCCATCTGACCAAGACCAACTAACTCTTAACCAACAGGTAGCCCCTTTTCCATCTCACCAATGATCAGCTGAGTGACAGTCAGTTTTATGGTGGCACAGCAGGCTTGCTTTCCACAGACTGATTTTTAGAATCCGGAAGACAAAAATGAAGACCCAAATCATTAATTTCATAGCTTTTTTCCACTCCAATTCTCATTTGAATTCTGAGGCCACATTCAAACCTTACTTATCTTACTAAAATTGCTAAGCTGATGAAAAGTATCAAAGCAAAGAGAAGAAATCACTGATTCCAGCCATCCTTGCTGCACGGTAAAGGAGCGGGCAGAAGAATTTACAGAGTCTTTGTTGTGCATGTCAGTACAGCTGGCCTCATTTGTAGCTCTAACAGAGGGCTTGCTGATCTTATGGTCTTTTTCTATATTGAACAGCTAAACCTAGCCCTGTCATCTCACAAATATTTTGGACCTGGGTGAGGAGATAGTTTACAAAGGGATAACCTCACCTGTTTGGCTTACTGACAACTACCCTCAAGGCAGAAGAAACTGCACTCATTTGAGAAAGATTCTCAGGCCAGGCCACTAAAAATCCTGTAGGATTTTCTCTCAGATACACAGAGTGAGTTTTGAAAACAAAAGTATAGGAAGAGATTTAACAGAAGGTGTTCTTATGTGACTCAAGGCTGCTTAAATTGCAAGTAAGAATATGAAAGCTCAGGCCTTGGCACCCTTTGCCCAGAATAACTGAGTAATTCAATGACCTTTTCTTTCCACAAAAGCAAAACAGTAGAAAGTGTCCTCTACATAAGCTCTCAGTGTCATCTGACAAGATTTAGTTATCATAAACTAAACTCTGTGCTTAAAACCAGGAAGGAAAGGCACATGTAGCCCTGGTTAGAAACAGCAAGCTCCAATAATCAAACACAAAAAGCATGCATCTTATCTTTTTGTAAAGATTAGTGTAGTTTTAATTTAATAATTCATCCTCCTCTTGCATTTCCTAGATTGAATTTGATTAAATACATATTTTCAACCTCAGTTTTATTATTCTAAGTTTTTAATAACTTAGAACTAAGTGATAGAGATAAAGGAACAAAAAGAAGCAGAAGTGAGATCTGTAATCACAATTTTTTTCTTCTGTGCCCAAAGGGCTTTTATTATTTCATCTCAGCAGATTCAATCCCCAGTCTACCTACTATGAAACTGAAGAAATTGCATACAGATGTAGAGAAGAATTCTTCTGAGTTTTATCACGGTATAAATGACCTGTTAACAAAGTCAGCATATACTAGACAAATGGACCTCCATGTTCTAAAGCATTTAGAAAAAGATGACATTTTGTGAAATAACTTTGGTGCTTCTTGACTTGCCAAGTGGATTTATGATCCACCTTGAATTTGGCAGATAAAGTTTGTTAATGAATACTTTAAAGTGTGAGGCATGACACAGAAAATGACCACAATATTAGTACCAAAGACTTAACATGGATAATGCCGCAGTGAAGTTCTCTAATCCAGCAGCAACATTACCTGTTGTGGCACTTCCTCCCAGTTTTGTTTGAACAGCTGTTAAACTGGAAATGAACTTGGGGATTTAAGGGCTTACAATCTTTTCCTTGTACAAGGATAAGCAAAAAAAACCCCAACCCACAAACCCAAAACAACTTTTATTAATGGCTCCTTCTTGCTGAATGCTCTTCCCGAAGAAAAACAGAAATTAAAACAACCTCTCTTCAATTATTGTTCAGCAAGCAACATGGTTGCTTCACCATGCAACAAATGGAATGAGAAAATTGTGAAACAGTTTTTCACAGTTTACTACTTGCTGGATCTATCTGAAGCTAGCTGCTATACAAACACACCAAGAGACACTTTCATTACTTCAAGGATTTTATAGCTAAAGGGTGTGAACACATGATCAAAGACATTTGAGGTATAGCTGTTTAAGTTAACTGCATTGCTCAATAGCTGAAACTCCACAGCTAACCACGTAGGTGCTTGTGATGCAAAATGTGTATGTCTTGAGGGAAATGAATCTTACATAGAACCAAAACAACGTATTAATAAAAGGTTACAGTTTTGTCTGATTGATTGGTTGGTTTGTTTGTTGGTTTGGTTTTTGTTTTGTTTTTACACAAAAGAAATACTGAATTAAAACTGGGACATTTTCTGGTTATTTGTAGCCACATTAAATTCACAGTCCTCAAATACTGTCTTCCCATCAAGTCCTACTCTACCCTGTCAGTAATTATCAAGCAATGCTCCTATTATTACTACTACATTCAGTACAGTAACTAAGCAAAGGCAAGTGAAAGTGGCTATACAGGCAGAAGAGAGATATTTTGTCTTTAAGAGCTCAGGGGCTAATCAGGGAGAGCAGTGATGAGAGAGAAAAACAGAGTTATAGCAGTTTGTGCAAGTGGCGACAATCAAGCAGCAGATCCTGGAACATAATACATACCCGCATGCTTCGCAGTTCCTCAGACACCTTCTATCGTAGGTCTCATGCTTGTTCTGGAAAGTGAAAGAGTCTAAGAAGCCATGGATCTATTAAAATGTCTTCTCAGCTACGTGTAACTTGTTCTATTTTTAAAGATAAAGATTTCAATTCTCTTCTCACTTGCACTCAAATGACCCTATTGACTCAAAGAGCAACTGTCTTCCATCTATGCTTGTATTTGTACAGAACTGAGTTCCTGCTTACAAGGACATCCCACCACTAAAATCCTTCAGAATGCAGTCAAATTCAAAAATTTACTTAAATTCCACTGATTTCCAGGAGCACACAGAAAATCAGGCTTCAGAACTATACAAAACTGTGATCTCACCTTTTCAGGGTAGACCATCTTTTATATACCTGACCTATATAACAGTTTATGCGCATGTCTAAAACACCTGTGAGATGGCACTGTGGCAACTCTTACTACTTTTCTATTAAATTGAAGAAGAATGCCTAACTCCAGGTTTTCTTTTGGATAGTTGTTGGAAGGACCTCCTGGTCTTACAGACTAACACCAAGACATTTTGTTTTCATCCTTCAAAAACAT
>KZ505848.1:449157-480533 GCA_002844005.1 Limosa lapponica baueri
TTTTTTTTACGATGAGGGTAGTGAAACACTGGCACAGGTTGCCCACAGAGGTGGTAGATTTTTTCATTTTTTTCCTTCTGCTGTTCTGTATGACTTAGTCTGCATTGACCAAATGGAAGAAGGAAAAGTATGAAGGAAGAAAAATATAAAAAATTATCATCTAAATTATTCTATGACTAAATTCTTGATTTTTATTGATGTCAAAAAGGCAAACTAACAAAAAAAGTCACCTTTGCAATGTCGTCCCACCCGAGACACATCAAAAAAAGTTAACAATCTAACCCTTCTTGCAGGTAATTAAGAACATATAGTTAAAACACCATCACACATCGCAGTATATGGTTCTGATTGATTTTGCTACCTGAACACTTAAATTATACTAATTTGTATAATAACTGTGGCAATAATTTAAAAATCTCCAAACCTAGAAATATACCAGTCTGATAAACTCTCTAACAAAAGTTCTCCAAATAAAATGAGGAAGTATTCTTTACTCAGCTTATAATGCCTATTTGCACCATACTTGTCTTACACACATATAATAAATAATATTTTATTTATATAAAAAACTACCTGTATGGAACTGTTGTCAGACTCCAAGTTTCACATATTTCTCAGGAAACAGAAAGAGCATGAAGATGACTTAGTATGCTTTTACACATAGGCGGTTGCCACAAACAAGTGAAATATTAATAATTACACTTCTCCTTCAAAATCTGCAGGAATCCTAAACAATTTAGAAACAATTAAGTATATGGACTACAACAGGCAAACTGAATGCAATAAAATAGTCAAGTGTTACTGAATAATTATAATTCATGAAACAGCAACCATGCAGTTTGTCTTCGAAATTAATACTGCAAAAACCTACTAGAAATATAGGAAGACAAGTTCAGTATTTAATTAAAATTAAAAAGAGCATAGAGGCTATTACATAACACCATAGAGGTCATAACGTAACACATAGATGTAGCGATAGGCTTTTCTGTCACACACCAGCGTAAAACGAAGTCACTTGTTCCACACTGAACTGATACATTACAGAACAGCACTATATGAAACTGGGTTCTCCACACGCAGGTCTTCTCCAGGATCCTCTTCATATCAGTGAATATCCTCTTTATATCAGTGTAACTGCTGTCGGCTGTCTACATGTGATAAACAGATTTAAGTAGAGGTTTTACTGTGAGATAAAGAATTATGCTGTTCATTTCAGCGTAATTGTCCCCCTGGAGTTCTGAAAGAAGCCACATTCTTTTCCCATGAAAACTAGAAGCAAGATGTGCCAATGCAAGTTCATTTTACAAAACACTGACAGGGCCAAAATTAATATTAACAGTTTACTAATGACAGAGCCTTACTATTAACTGCTGATAACTCGGGAATTTCACATGCAATCACCTTCTGAAGTTACAGTTTTACTGTCCTTGTAGATAAAAATTTTTTGGTTATCTAGCTGTGGTACAAGAGGGCCTGTGGGAACTCTTTTCAAGAGTTTTACTGAAATAACTCAATTGAATAAACAACTCAATTGAATACACAACTCAATTGAATACACAACTCAATTGAATAAACAACTCAATCTGATAATGTGAAGAATTTGATCGTTACTTAATTGTAAAGCACTATTTTTCCAAGTGCTCATTAATAGAATTAAGAAAATCAAGGTAGTTAAGTAGGATGAAAAAATCCAGGGCACCTGATTCAACAGGAAGAAACACTCTAGGAACCAGCTGTTCACCGGGAAATCACATACAAGTTAGACTAGGCAACTGTAGCTGCTCAAGCCACTCTGTTAAGATGTCTTTTCACTTGTCTTGCCAGTCACAGTGATGAGTGTGAATATAGTACTTAAACTAAATTGCTCAAAGTTTTCACTTCAGTCTTGTTTCATGTAACCAGAAGAAATACACCCTCCTCAATGCTCATACAGAAATACTTATCATGACAGATTTCCACAGTTTCTGTACCCATACATTTTGGCATCTCAAGAACCAATTCAAGTTAATGAGTTTCATCTAGTAATGAGAAAGCTGTAAGTAAAATGAGACAAAATCATGTTATAAAAAAATGCAGAATTAAGATCTGAATAAAATATCCCTGGATGCAATCAGCAGTCAATGAGAATGACAAATTCTGCATGGTTTCAAATTAAAGAATTTTAATGGAGTCTTGAAGCTTAGGTACAGAAATACATTTGCAGACAGCCAAGGGTTCCGTTCCAAACGTCTAGGCTTTCCAGGTAACACTACCAATATCTAAGTTTCTAAGGCTGTAATTGAGAAGGTGAAGTTTGCTTAAAGCCTTTTTTTTTTTTTTTAAATGAGGATAAAATTTTCCCAAAGTTCTTTTATCTTCAACTTTTGTATTTTCAAGTCACGTTTCATTTCAGGTGAATGTCCTTCTTTGGTTTTCATCCTACTAGAATATTTTTTAAAAAGTGGGAAAAATAACATGTGACCACATTACAGTTGTTTCTCCTGACTACGCTTACTAGTCAGGTGAGAAGTCTGGAGTTTGTACACGTACAAATGGAGCACACTGGAATGTGAGATCAATTCTCACACACGCTGTAATTAGCTGTCAGTTTCACCATGGACATTTTCCATGTGCACTTTGAGGTAGTCATTTCTTGTAAACTTCTTGTGGCAAAGCTGGCATTCTGCCATCGGTCGATTTGGGTTGTGAGTCAGCTTGTGTCGGATCAGCATTTTCTTCAGGCTGAAGGACAGATCGCAAACCTAAGGCAGTGAAGACAAAGACACAAGAAGTCTTAAAACTTCAAGCACATATAATGCTCCTTATGTTACATCACTGAGGCCACAGCCACACATACCTGCAATACTTAATAAATGAGCTGGTCTTTGGAAGAATAACTGCTTCAGAGAGCACCTTTAAGATTATCGCTGTCTTTTATAACGTCTGTTGTACATTAACAGTGATACCACAGGCACAGCAGAAAAAAAAGGTGTGGGGGGAAGACCCAATCTTCAAAGTATCAACACACCGAGCTGTCCCGGTTACATTGTGTTTTTTCTTTTAAAACCTATTATTCTATCTGGGAGGCAGCAAAAATTATGACAAAACGTCACAAGCCTCTGTCAATTCAACCTAAAATGAAATATTTCCTTCCTAACCTCCAGAATGACATCTGTGAGCTCCTAAAAAAATCAGTTCGAATTGCTCAGTTACAAGGAGGGAGGAATGAGAAAAAAAGAAGGTCTGAAGGCTGCAAGAAAGTTTAATAATTATTGTAGAGGAAAAGTCATTGTTCCAATCTTCCTCTGCCTGGCCAAGAAAACAGAAGACACCTGCCAAATGAAGGTGCAATTCCTTTGCTGTATTATCTGGTGTGCTGCTTCCCTTCCTCCACTGTACTCCAAGCAGTCCACTTCATTCTGCCATTTGAATAAATGGGTAGAGGGATGAGGGGCTCTACCATGCTAAAACCATCACTTTTTATAAAGGTTCCTATACTGAAGGCAAAATGAAAGGTTAAGAACAAGTTAAAAAGTTCAGCCAAGAATAAAAAGTTAGGAATCTGTAGGCAAGACATTAAGTCAATGGAAAACATGCAGTTATACTGTCCCATTCACCTTCCATCCAGGTACTTATCGTATACGTGAATTTCCCAGAAAAAAAAAAAAAAGAGAGCATGCTCCTGATTTAACTAAAGGAGGCAAGAGTCATATAATTAAATAAGAACGAACATCCAAAAGCTTACAATTTTAGAATTCCACATTCACTCCAAACAAAAATGTCTTCCATGCAGAGGAAACTCAGAAAGCCCAGCCCAATCCCTCTTTAAAAAAAATGAAGTTTTGAATTCATTTTGGTATCAAACTAGTAATGAAAATGCTGAATGATTACTGACTCCTTTTGAAACCAAGACAGACAAATAGAAGGGACTATCCACGTAGATAATCTTGACCTGCAGTATATGTATTTTATCCCAATTAAGGCAAAACCATACAATGACCATAAAAAAAGGCAACTGCCAGAGGCAAGTTTTGCACCAAAAAAATTTTTCCCCAGACAAGAACACTGAATGTGCTGTTGCAATGGAACAGTTTTGAATTTATGACATGATGTAATTCCAAGGACTTTTATACAGCAACTCTAAGTCTCCGACTTTTTTCCCCCTAAATGTATAATTACCTCTTTCAGACTCAAGCAACAATCACCCTTTTGTTACGCAACAGTGAATATCACTTACAGCATCCACTGGTCAGGTCTTAATATTGCTTTTGACAAGTACCATTGTCTATTCCTCTTCCACAGAACACACTAAGTGAGCTCCTAATGTTTATCTAATCATAACCATCGTGCTTGCTCACAAGTCTCAACATGTTAAGAGTATCACATACTTGTAAACACAACATGTTTTTTGGAAGCCAAGAAGCCGATCAACGATATACACACATGCAAGATACATATGTGTTCTGTGTATCTTACACACACCTCTTCATTTGTAAAGTAAACAGCGCGTAACACAGTCCTAAAGTACACTTTTCTTTCAGCTAAAATGCTCATGTAACAACTAGTATAATGTGTCCTGCTTTTCCTTCAAGGGTCTAGCATGCTCTGACTACCTAACTTTTTCAAAAAGAACATGGAATGCACAGGATCGTTACTTAAAGATACGTTATGTCTTGTGCTGTGCTTATACATAAAAGTTTTAGGGTTTTCTAAGAATTTACTTCATATTTAATTTTATAAGCAAGACCAATATTTTATAGATTTACAGCCATGCTTGCTAATGTGCACCTGAACTCTCATCAATCTCTTCAAAACGATCGAAGTTTTGATGGAGTAGGGAGGATGGAAAAGACTGACATTTAAAAGTAAGTGTAGGGTCAACTAAAGGCAGAGTGGAGGGAAATACTGTACTGGAAAGAAACCAGGACAGGCAGTACCTGACCCTTCTGCCCCCAAAGAATAATCTGTTGTCTCTGAGGCAACTGAAGTTCAATTGGCCTTCCAGTAAAACACAGGCTGGTCCTCAGATGACAGAAGTCTAATATACTAGGAAAAAAACCCCATGTTTTGTATTTCCATATTTCAGTTATTGTCACTTTCCTATGTGATATTTACTAGAATTTTCACCTTCAAATGGGAATATACAATTTCCACAACTATCAATGGGCTCTGAGAGCGTTGAGTCATTAACAGTTAGTTCTGAATATGCTTTTGTTGATGGATAAGACACAGAAATAGCCACATAAATGAAGTGTAGCACCTTCATCAAACAGGGTACAAGGATTACTTTTACATGTCACAAAAAACCCTGCATTGTAATGTCTGTTCCAAATGCCTGAGCCAGAGGAGAGTTAGAGAGGAAGAGAAGACATGGCTTTTACTTCTGATTCTGGAAGAAAATTCTGTTTAAAGCAAAAATGCAGTCCAAAAAAATTGGTGTGTAATAGTTTATATTGGGTGGGGGAGAGGTGCGTTGTCAAGTGAAGCCTATTCTTGAGCCCATAAAATACACTTCTTTTTTTTTTTTCCCCAATAGCCGAAAGCTTTTTTTCTTCACTTCTGAAGGCAATTCCTGTTTGTAAATGCTAATGCTACTAAGAAACAAAGATGATTCTGATAGCAAATGTTAATATGTTAATTAGAAGAGCTTAATAGTTTCTATAACTGCTTCTAATGCCAGCTAGGAAACGAGACCAAACCCCTCAATCCTCTTAAGGCTTTTGTCTTTCAGTGTGGCTTCATTTACGATTACATTTATGAATATGCTAATCATTGAAAAAATAGCCTGTTTTTCACCTTTATAGGATTCTTAGTAGGTCTGGGCATTGGACTTATAGGCTTTTCCAATTACTTTAATGAGTAAGGACATGCCAACACTATGCCTTTGCCCCTTAAAAACATGCAATGGAAATATGGAAAAAAAACCCAGAAAATAGTAACAAAAAGAATTATGAACATGGGACCTCGTCATGCAAAGTGTTGGAAAGAGAAACAACTTCAGAGAAGTTAACTAAGAAGGAACATGGCACATGTACAGAAAGCAATGAATGGAATAGCTATTAACCCTTTCTGCTAATGAAAGAACTAAAAGACAGTTATTGAAATTCCATTCCATTAATCTGACACTCTCCCCTCCCCAAAAATCTCTTCCCACAGTTAAGAATTTGTGGAAGTTGTTGCCATAAATTACCACTCAATTCATTACAAGGAAAATAACGAGAACATCTACAGCTATCTTTAGCAGGATAGAAATTGTAGGTGAGAATATTGGCATGTAAAAAGCCATCTTTAGCACTTGGGAGCCAACAGTAAGCATCTCCCATGGGTACATTCTTCTGTAACTGTCCACTACTGGTTTTCCTGTAACTTCTGCTGAAACATCTGATAACATGCAATGTACAACACAGCTCTGGACGAATGGTCTGCTCTCAGTGACATTTACTACGTCCTCAGCATCTGCAGAAGTAGAACCTAGATGAAATAAGGAGTAATTATCAAAAACAAAACTTCCAGCACCTTCCAAGTATGCATCTACCAGCAGATCATGGTAGGCACACCTGGGCAACTGAAGAGCGTATGAAACAACAGTAGAAGCAGCTGCTGTTAATGTCCAAACTCCGAAAAGTCAGCAATCTTTACAGTGTGCCACTGGTGAAAGACTAGCGCTGAGGAATAATTTTGGTGAAACATGGCAGTAATCTAAAGTATAAAAAAATCTCCAGTAAATAAAGGTACATAAAAATTTTTCAGAGAAGGACTAGGACTATTCAGAGATTACAGCTGTTTCTAGAAATACTACAATTTGGGAAAACACAGTTCTATCTTTTTAGTGAGGAAAACTGAAGGAATAGTTGAAGCAGTAAAACTCTTATTTTCAATTAAAGAAAGAAAAAAAAATATAATCACCATCCCAAATTGGTCTGAAAAAGCACACTCTGAATCCAAGACCAGCAAATCTTGGATCCACAGTGTGGGAAAAGTTGCATTTACAGTGCATGCTAGCCAACCGCTGATAAACAGTACAGCAATCTGAAAGCTGAAAAGGTTATTGACTATGATTTGGAATTAGAGAAATCCTCAAGGTACTGTCTACAGCCAGGCTGAGATTATCCCAAAAGAATACAGCAAATCTCCTGACTCGTAAACATCAGAAAAATATTGTAGCTGAAATTTTTCATTAAATTAATACATTTTATTGTCAATGAAATGTCACCAGATTATTTATTAGAAGCCAGATCAATTTACAACTTATGACTTTCATGCCAAGTGGTTATTCTAATTTTGCACCCAACTTTAGAAATTTGTGAACAAAATTACAACTGGTCAGACTGAGCCATCTAGGATACAACTGAAAGCTGGCAGCTCCCTTGTGACTAGCTCATTAAAAACTAGTATCACAAAACAAAGCACTTATAATAATTCTACACCCTATTCTGATGCCCTTCTCTAAATCCTCGAGCAACAACTCAAATTCTGGCATTTAATAATTCTGAAAGACATTCTTTTCCAACAGTTTCTGCATATTCAGCCTCCACGCCTACCTTCCAAAAGCTGTGAGATACGTGGTATGCAGCATGGGGGATGCTGAATGAAAGGTACTTGACAGTGATCTACGAACTGTAAGATGATATGCTGCGTTTCAGCACTGCAAGCATACAAAGCATCCACCATTTCTTCATTGAACAATAAAAAGAAAACCAACTACAAGCAGATGTTGAAAATAGCAGACCAAATTTCACTAAAGAAAAATTGGAAATTCTGAATTCTTTTTTGTGTCATTCAACAACATCAGAAGCATTCAGATTCCATGTAATTAATTAAATGCCTTTTCCTATATCCCCAACAGCATGAATTTGTAACTTGCAACATCCAAATTGCATTAATAATGGTGAAAATAACTCTTAAGGGATCCAAACCCATAAAATAAAAGGGTGTGCAATGCTCTTGGCAACTGAAGAGGGTACATAAAACTCCCTGAATGGTCTTTCATTAGTTAGGCAATCAAAGACCATACAAAGTATAACTTTATGCCACAACCAATAGGTGCAAGGCCGTAGTCTCACTGCAGTTAAGTCCTGCTGCTGCACTGAAGTCAAGAAGACAAAGGGACAGATCAACTCACATCACACTGAAACGGCTTCTCTCCGGTGTGGGTTCTCATGTGCTCATCTAGTCCTCGCTTTTGACTGAAAGCCTTGTTACACTCTGAACATTGGTACGGCTTTTCCTGTATGAAATGACAACAGTGAGTGAAAGTGAGTGAAAGTGAGTCAACACAGAGCCCAAGTCATTAAAGGAGTGGAATTCCATGCTGGATGGTGCAAGTTTTATATTCTCTCTAAGGGATTACAGTCAGTGAAAACAACAGAAAACGACTTTCAAATGATTAAGTGAAAGCTGGGAAAGCTGTGGCCTGACAGTTTCCACTTCAACACCCACTTATGAATTAATTATCTGTTCCAGTCTTTCAATCCCAGCCATTTTGGGAGTCTGGTTTTTGTAATGTGAAAGGTACAGAAACATAAAATTCCAATGTACTTTCCTTTATCCTCCACAAAAGTTTAAAGCATAAAGATAAGTAAAATATCTATAAAAACCTCAGGTTTGTTAGCACGTTTCCAAGCAGAGGAAGAGGTGAGGGGAGGAAGTGGGGTACAAGGAAAGCTTGTGGTAGAGAAAAAAAAACTTATTTTGAAACGTGGTGACAGAAGGTTAATCACATTCATTGCAGAATCTCAAAAGAAGTGCAGATGGCAACCAAGCCATCTGTATTTTTATTAGAACTATTGGTTAGCAGCTACTGTAACACATGATGTTATAAAAGTTGCAAGCCCACTGACATCAAATAAATAATTAGATATATGTATGGAAAACCACTTATATAGATTTTCTTTTTCAATATAGAAACTTTTATATAAGATGTGATTGTTCCTTTATTCCACTAGTTACAAAAACATTGTACAGAAAAATAACCCATTTAAATAAATTAATTAAATCTAAAATTTAGTATTATGACACTGCACATCGCCTCACTAAAATTTTGATGCTCTAGAGGCACCTTTATTTTGAATCAAAAAATTACACTTATTCCACTCTTATCCTACTTTTTACTATGGTCCCTAATTCTGCATTGCTTAAGTTCTAAAGATGGGTATTTTAGGCAACAAAGTAAACATTTTTTACTAAACCAAAATTGAAAACAAAGACTGAAAATCAATAGGCAATAAAAATGCTAAGTCCATGAATTAACAAATAATAGGCAGCAATCTTAATGGTCTTTTGGGAAATAACATAGGATCCAAGGATAAGTGAGAAGGAATAACTCAGGTTAGGTGTTGAAGCTACAAAGTGAAAAAATTCTCTGGTTATTGAATTCCTATTCTGAGTATGTAGGGGACAATCAGTTCTCTGTATATTGCTGAATCCTGCCAGGTACTCAGCATAAACCATGCAATGGACTATAAATCAGTGTTATTCTGATAAGTCCCAAGCTCTGTCTTTGGAGCAGCTCTTCACAGGTGCAGAGATCTCAGTGGGGGTGAAGACTGACTGGGTTCTTCATTTTGCTCCAGTTGCGATGGATTACCCTACCATGAGGTTTCCTAGAAAGGTAGTGTCATAGACAGAAACATCCCAGCTTTCAGCGGAAGGAATCCTCTAGCTCACCATAAACAGGTCATAAGCTGTGTACACAGGGAAAAGCAGTTCTCCAGCAATTTCTATTTCAGATTAGAGTTAATCATGAGATAAAGTAAATTTCAGTATGATGCAAGACAAATCTTTCTACTGACACAGGCTGAGTACACAGTGCCAAGCTGCATATAATCAAACTGGCCTAAAGGGAAGCCACTAATGAGGTTTTTTGTGGAAGATTCTCCTTACTTACGTTTATCATCTTTGTGGGTTTTCATCATTATCTTAATTTTGTAATTTCCATGATTCTTCAGCATAGAGAAAAATATAACAAATTACCTAAAAAAAGATCTGAGCTGATCTTAAAAAAAAAAAAATAAAAAATCATTACCTGGACCAAAAACTTCACGTCACAGGGAATTTTGCTCGACTGACTAAAGACTTCATGGAGCAGGTCTGTAATTTTTACAGAAATGTACAAATAAGCCATATGAAAAGCAGGTTTCTGCAACGCCCCCTTAATTGGTTTTGCATTGTGGTTAACACAAACCACATTTTCTGTGAGTTCTCTGAAAACAGCCTTTCTCTGTGTAGGTTGTTCCACAGAAAGTGCAAAATAAAGTATACGATGTGCGCATCTTAAACACCTATGAAAACATCCATTATTGCAAACTGTACCAGGTATACTTGCTCCCTTTTTATCGTCTTGTTCTTCAGGTATCTGAAGAGTTAACTTATTCATTTCAGAGTTAAAAGGACTTCAGGATTCCACTTCTGAGAAAGAGCCATTATAAACTTTGGGAAGCTGAAGTCACAAACGTAGGCCGTAATATCTTCCCCAGGGTTATGTTTAGCTATTTGTATTACTCTCTATGGCAAAAAAAGGGTATATCTAACCATTCCCTTGGCATTTGTATTCAAATTCACATATGTAGTGCATGAAACCCATCCAAAGCTGACTTTGATCTAATTTTAGATTCCTTACATCTGTATATTCCAGTGACTTCGGCAGACAATTCTGATTCACACCAGCCCCCTCTCCCCTCTCTCCACTAAGCTAAGCTGCCCTTCATTCACGTTTGTGTCTGTTTCAGTAAAATCACTAGTGTTGTCCAGAGCAAAACTTGGCCCTAACTTTCTCTCCAGAGAAAAAGACTTTCTGTTGGCTTTGAAGAAGACATCATTCTCAGAGACCAATTTCTTCAAAACAAAACATTCTGTGCTTTTCGTCTTCTCTTTCCCTTCTTCCCCTCGTATCAAATTTCCATTGCACAATACTTGGAGAAGGCAACATTTATGACATGGAAAAGATGATGTCGGCTTGTCATAGCCACCACTGCTCTAAACGTGTACAGAAAAACAACAGATAAAACCCACAGCAATAAGTCTGAAAGAAAGTCAATGCCACCACAAAAGGACAATGGGGACCAACGACAAGTTTGGAAGAAAGTTGGACAAATTTAAATCACCAAGCAAAGGGAAAAACCTGCAAACTGTCAACAAAACAGGAGAGCATTGGGAAGATTATATAAGTCTGACTTCAGAGGAGTTAGCAACTGCCAGTACTATAAATCTACCCTCTGTTCAAAAAAGCATCTGCTGGGCCATGACTACGGTGGCAGCAAAGCCAAAGGATTACATGTGTTTTCTTTTATTGATGATATAAATGAGGAAGGGAGGAAGAGTGAGAGAGACGGGATGTAGCTGATACTGCAGTGATTTAATATTACATTTTTAAGGATACCAGGTACAAATAGAAATATGTAGATAAGGATTTATAACCTTCCTGCCCCTAAACAAAGAAAGGCCAAGGAGAGTCCAAATGGGCCTTGGTATTCTGCAAGGTGCTTCACTGTAAGACTGAAGCTCCCATTTCTGATGATTTTCACTTCACTATGTTAAAACTGAAAGGAATTCAACATTTTTACAACTGTGACAAATAAAACAATGCCTGCAATACATACTTCATCTGACTGTGGACAGCCAAATCACAAATGACTACCTTGGATTCTATGCAAATTGTGCTTTGCATTAGAAAGACATCAGAACACGACAAATTCTCAAGGCCATTTGACGCCACCTTTAACAGATTGATAGAACATGTGTACAGAGTATCCTGCAACCATGGCAGATGGAAATACTTACACAGAATAGTTGAACTGCTAACTGCTGCTGCAGTTGACTGTATCTCCCTTAAGAAATATAAATACGTTATGTATATTAGCTTAGCACTAGTGCACGTGGTTGTTTCTGTAAACCTGGTAAAATCGATTACACAGGTAAAACATGAATGACTTTGATATGAGTATCTCCAAATAGCTTTTTAAATCTGAATTTAGAGCTATTACATGAGCTCAACAGCAACAAAGACATAATCTAGACATTACTAAATCCAAATAAATCATAGCTGAAGATTCAAATAAATGAGAGTTAAGAACAGTTCTAGTAACTTTCCAAGGTGGCAGGCGCAAGTTGAAACTGGGCTGAATCCACACTCAGGAGAGCTTATTCTTTTCTTTTTTGGTTAAATTAATTTACTACAGTGATTGCAGATCATCCTTTAGTTCATCTAGCTTTTTTTTCCTTGTTTTTAATTGCTTTCATTATTCTAAAACAAAGAGGTTTCCTTTGCTCCCAAAGAGAAAGTCTTATATTGTCCACACATGAGATGTAGATACAGTAACACTAGCTGCTTTCAAACCTATTATGGAGAAACTGAAGATATTTGTATTAATAAATATCATTTGCTGTTACATGTATTTGTATTATCACCTGAATACAAGGTTAGTAAAAAAAATTGTTTTGAAAAAAAAATCAGCAAGAATGAAAAATCATAGCCTAGAATGAACAAACATGACCAGCCAGACAACATTAAAATCTACTAGTCAGGCTTGCAGCTCCCAAAAGCTGACTTCTCAAACAGAATCCTGGAAATCCTATAGATTTGCCAACCTGAAAACACAGACAGTACTGTTATCACAGGAGGACAGTGACAAATACAGACTTCAGGAGTTACTTTCTAAAGGGTACCTTAGGCATTGAGGGAATGAGGTTAAGTTTAAGACACCTGCATATTTCACACAAACCCTTTGCTTTGTGTGTTTTAAGCCTTGTCCTAATACCAGTAACACTTTGTTTCAATTATTACTAATTATTAATGTTGACGTGTCCCTCAAATCACGCTAAGGAGCTCTTCAGGGAGTTGTATGTGGCACGTATCAAAGACAGTGACCAAAACAGGTATCAACCTGTTAAAACCCGCACCTGAATGTGCACTGAAGGCTCAGGGCTACAATAACCTGAAAAGCACGATGTGAGGGGACTGGAAAGAGTCCAGCCTAACACAGGGTTCATGATGCATACCCATAAGAAACCCGCAACCTACCTTGTGGCCTCACTAACAGCAAACTTTTGGTAGAAGTTAAGCAGAACAGCGATGAATGAGTAACAGAAGTCCTAGAGAATCAGATGGATCTTTCTGCTTGGTGTAGAAACTCCCCACAGAGAGTGTCAGACCATGCTGAGAGCCAGGCCAAGCGAGTCGTTCTTTACAAGAAAACCTGTTAGAGAGCAGCTGTGGTAATAGACCTTTGAGCCTCAGCAAATTCCAGTGTCAATGCACAGGTTTTTTTTCTACATTTAAGAAGAGTGATGGGTGGTTTAACTATCTATGAAGTGGTGACACACAATGTATTGCTCAACTCTTTTTGAAAGACCAGCTTTCATCTTAATCGAAGGGCTGGGAATTGAGGTATAGTGTAGTAAGAAAGGTAGTAAAGTGCCTACTGGAACAAGGGTGGCTTATGTAGCTGATGTTTAGCTACATTTCAGACCTAAAAAAAAAAAAAAAAACAAAAAAAAAAACCTAAGCTGATTAATGTATTAATGTGAGGAAAAAAACAACAGTGATACTTTGCTAGGTCATCACCACTAGCAACATATCCCCCATTGAGAAGAGAGGCAAAGCACTTAAGAACACAGATGGTGCGAGTTAATGGAGTCCAGTTCTGTATTTAAGTGTGAAAAAAGTACAAGAACTAACAAGATGCTCTCTTAGTAACTGGAAGGTTTTGGAAGTTATAGCAAGTGGCTCGCTCACAGACAAAGGCCTACTTAAACTATCAGACTTGCATTAAATTACTAAAGTAATGTTGACACATGAAGACAAAGGCTGATGAGTTTACAACTCTACAGAAGTAACAGGGATTTGAATCTTATAATGATTAAAACTCAATAAACAATCACTTTACAAGTACACATTTCCTCAGTTGAGAAGTAAAATCCTTTAAAAAAAATACTTCCAATAACTAGAGCAGACACAGAAACTTTCCTATTCAAACAATTGTGACTGGATTTTGTCAAATTTAAACCAGAAGTCACTTTTACTAGAAGTGACTGATGTTTTTCTTAGAGAAGTTCTCAATCAATTCATGGATTCAACAGAGTTGGAAGAGACCTCTAGAAATCACCTAGTCCAACTGATGATTTGTTTTGGGCGTTTTGAAAAAAATAAATCTGAAGTTCTTGCAATAAAATTTGTCATGAAAATAAAAACATGCACCTTCACTGAAATGCCTGCCAGCAGAAATAAAAGATCTATTTCTTAAAAAAAATAGTATATCCAATTAGTTAGACTTTACCAATAACTTCCCATTTTCCACATTAGTTCTGCCTATTTGCTACCTACAATCTGTCAGGTTTTTGTTTCTTTGGGTTTTTTTTAAACTGCTGAAGTAATTTCTGCCCCTAAAATTTAGCGAAGCAGAGTTTATTTAAGCAGCCATGATGAAAATTCAATAGATGTTGATCTGCTCTTGGAAAAAGAGAGCAATATAAAAATACACATTTTCACTCTCTGAGGAGAAGATGATAATCAGTCAACATTACATAAAAAAAGAGTGTGAAAATATAGGTGCAGTGGGATTCAAACCTTCTATACGCTGTATACAAACACAGATTCCACAGGCAAGGAAACCACAGCACTGGCAAAGTCATCATCCTCAGACAGATGTTTGGGAACTCACTCATGTCTCACCAATAGGGAAATACAGAGAAAATCTAATATTGAAAAAAATTCAAAATTCAATCAACACCTCATATTATTTCATTACACACTGTCATGTGCACAGAAGACTATATTTAGTACGCAATGTAATATTTTTATTTTTGGCAATAGCGTGGTATGCTGTTTGTGGAACACATGACCTTTTTTAAAAATTAATACTTCCCGGGAAACACAGAACAAGTGTAATTATGTCACAATTGTCAATACTGTTCTTGTATATTTTTAAGTATTTTACTTTAATATTCTTCTGGCTTAAAAAAAAAGAATACAGGGGGTTGTGTAAAGTTCCAAATGAGTGCCTTGGAAAAACTGTTTATCTCAGGACACAGATGAGGACAGTTTTCTTTTTGTACTATCCCAGCAGAAGATGAAACACTGACTTGAAAAGAAACCTCAACTGGAGAATGCCTAGCTTCCATGCTTATCATGACTTACACCTATTCCCAGAAAATTCATAAATAAAACTCAAAATTAACTCAAGGTTGGCTGTTGCACATACTGTATCAGGCCTTGAGTCCTTAGCTTCTAAGGATATCGCTACGCTGACATCACTTACATGACTGCAACCCATGCAGACATATTCATAAAAGCTTCAGACTAATGCTCTCAGCCACCACTAACAAATTAACTGTGAGACTGATGAGTTCAAGAGTTGACTTCAAAACATATCAAATACTCAGGCCACTATATCACACCAATCCTTGCAATTTTGAGGCCACACTACTAACACTATCCAAGCTGCCCAGCTTCAAATGAACAAGAAAAAACAGGAGACAGACATTCCTAGACAGTATTGTGAGCACTGATAGGTTAAGTGTTCAGAAGGTACATAACATCAACTCCAATCTATTGGCCAGTTCCATGCAACATGTTTATATATGTATAAAATGTGTATGTAGACACATACCTATATAAAAAAAATACACACTGGCCAAGCATTTCAAGCGTGGACAAGTAAAGTCAGTTGCAGAGCTACAAAAATATGCTTATAACTTAATTTTCTCTATTTCTTACAATAGGTGCTTTTTTATTTATATTTAAAGAGTAATGCATTCTTAAATAGTAGGCACGTATGCATGAAATGCCTACCTAGTGTACCTACCACTGTAATTTTTAAACATGACCTCAGAAACATACAATTTGAGCATTACAGCCAGTAGCCTTCCAACCATCAGAAATTAGATTTTTAAACAAGCTGTAAAAATTACATGTATCTGTTATACCTTTGAAGTATAAATATGAAATAGTCAAACCCAGGGATGAAAAAGAATTCGCAAATGGCTTCTACTCCTTCTGTTCTCCATCACTGCCATGTCTTTAACTGAAACAAACTGTAATGAAACTACCACTTTCAGAAGTAATGAAAACATCAATTTGACATGACAATAACTCTGAGCACCTATCAATGACCATATTTCCAAACATTAACAACTATATTGCAGTAACATACAATAATTTATCTACGTGTTTAAGCTTAAACTATGTAATATTATGTCAGGCACTGAAAAAATCCTTAGGGAAGAGCTGAAGTTTACTGCACTGTGAAGGTTGGAAGTTTGCATGCATTTTCCCAAATCTGATATGGTCTGTAAATCCATTTCATCAAGGACTTCAACAAGTTCCTCATTTATGTTTTCTTAGGCTGTTATATTTCTTCTTCTTAAGGTAAAAAGCAGCCAAAAGACCAAATCATAAACAAAACACGTTTACTTTCATAGAAACAAATCAGTACTCAGGTGACATTTCAATATTAGGTGGTTGGTATTCTCTTCTCCTTACATCGTCAATAAGGATTTTGGCTTACCTTCTCTGTTTACTCCAGAGTTTGAGCTGACACCTGTGGCCACCCAGGTTGTATTCAGTTTAGCAGCTGCCAGACCTTAATCAACTTTCTACAACGATTTTTCCAGCAGCCTTTCCTGATCCACAGGATCAGGTTTGACATTTAATCCCACTGGTAAAATATATCTAGATTTAATCTCTACAATGACATTTGCCATGTTGGATGTCATATTATTACTTTTAAACTACTTGACAATTTTTCTGGCCAAAAGACCAGACTCTTTTTTCAAGATACTTACAAGAATAGCCCTTGCGAAAGAGTACTATGATTATGGGGTTTTCCACATTGCTAGGTTTGGCTGATACAAAAATGCCTCCTGGATTTATACACCTTTTTATTTATTCTTTCAATAATTCTTTTACATGCAAGAATAAATTTCAAAATAAAATGCACATATAGGAAAGGGTAAGAAAAGGAATAGCCAACATCCTTACAATCATTTGTCTTGAAAAGTCAACACACCGGTTGCCTGAAGAGAGAAACTTCAAGTGTGACTTCCTGGCTTTTCTTCTTAAAACTGGCAGAAATGAACATTGGCAAACACACTACATTTATTTCATAAACTTTAGTTTTGTCTTTGTTTAAATGGCCTATGATCACAGAACAAGTTTTAGTGAATTAGTATCATGCTGAGGATCTTCAAGCTATTTCTGCACAGGTATAGTCTTTCTTATGCAGTACATAGAACACATCTCCTCTAGTGTTTATACATGCTTTTGAAGCACACTTCCCAAATGTCCTGTTACTGTGCTTTGGTGCACAATTCCAAAATGCTTTGGACTGCATGACCTGGATCCCTTTTGGAAAAAATTAAACCAGAAGGTTTTTAATGCATTCCAGGGAGTGCTATTGTGCATTCAGTCCGTAGGACCAGACTACACATAATCTGCAGTAAAATCCCTGAAACACATACAAGGTAAACATCAGGTTCTCTGTGCCAACTGTTTCTCTTTACATTCCTACTGCTGCATTGTACTACTTGATAACATACATATAGTCTCTGATTTCCAGAACAAAGAATTAGACCAGAACTACCCTGAGCACCAGAGAGGTGCTACAACGTGACTGTGTGCATTCACTTCAAAAAAGACTTATATGTGAATACCTCAGAATTTTCAGTTTGGGTTATATTGCTCCTGGTTAAAGATCTGAAATGCTCAAAGCTGGAAATTCAACTATCAGTACTACATACAAATATGTTAGGCTATCAGCCTTGCAAAGTAAACCACCTTGATATCCATCACTCTTAATCACCTCTACAAAACAGAGTAAAGACAGAATCTGACAAAATGAGTAAGAGTACTGGAGAATTCCCACCTTTTTCTCCAGGGAGTAGCATGTACCTGCTTGAGAATGAAATGGTAGGAAAGAGGAAAAGAGAGAACACCTCATGCAGTAATGACAGATCTGACTGGTCTTAAAGTACATGGCAGAAACTGTCACTAGTTCTGCATCTTGCATGGTGCGCAGCTTACAGCTTTGCTAGCATCCCTGTGTTCAGAGAAACCTCAAGGCAGGTGATTTCAGTGTTACAAAGCTATTATATATAACCTGCATGCTAAACAGCTGTTTTCTCTACAGAAAGGGGCTCTTTTGTTTGTTTCCTGGATAATATTTTTCTAGATTTTTTTTATTTCCTCTCAACATACTGCTAAGTTAAAAATCATGCATAAACACACACAAGAATCAATTATTTGAATGTTCAATGTCTCATAATGAGATCCTGAATGTCAACCACTATGTTCCTGACAAGCATCAGTCCACGACAAGCATTAAATAAATCTTCATATTCTTGCCAAGCACACAAGTGCTCTTGTAAATAATGGCCTCTTTTCAATTTACCTCTCAGTATCTTCTCTCTCCCTCTTCCTTCTTACTCCTTCCCAATACCCAAACTCCCTTCACTACTCTGTTCTCTTTCACTTATGTCTGAATCACACCACCTAAAATACGTATTTATTTCCTTATACCTATACCAATATTTACTCATCTGAACAATTAAACTACAGCTTATTATCCTACAGTACTGCATGAATAATGTTCTGCAGAAGAACAGACTCAGCATAACCACTCCTTCCGACTTTAAAACCTGTGAAAGTTCATAATAAGCTTGTCTTTCTATACTGTTGCTTTTATTAGTACTACCAGTCAACTTTTTTTTCCTCCTAAGGCTTTAAAATTTTTAGCTACCCAGTTCTCTTTAGATATTGAATAAAGTATTGAAGTGTAAGGAAGAGGGAAACTTGGAAGAAGCAATGTTATAGTAACAGGCTTCAGTTTTCAAAATGAGCTAGTAATGTTAATGTTATCAATATTGATTCTTATTATCTCAAAGTAAAAATATTTGAGGATAAATGAATATATACTGCTATTCATGCACGAATGAGCTTCACTGCGAAGCTTCAGAATAGGAATAGCATATAAGCAGCATGGCAGAAGAAGAATCAAAACCCCAACCCAAGGTCTAAAAAAAAAAAAAATCTCATTGTGCCTGCATATTTTAATCCTCTAGCCTAACTGTAAAGATTTCCAGTAGTATGCTTAGCACACTCACACACAAAAGAGGAATACTGAAATATGACCTGTTCAGATTTAGATGATCATGATATCTCCAGTATATGGAAACCCTCATATCACATTTGGTGTGAACTGAGTTTGCTCTTTCTGTAAGGATAATATTTTGACTACGTGATACAGCAGAACATTTTCTAGACATTTTAAAGTAACCTTTATTATGTTCTTAGTGCAATGCAAAGTCTGTCTAATTACGGCCACGTATATTAAAAAGAAATCTCCACTCTATAAAATGTATTTTCCTAACTCTTCCCTTTCCTATTAGCTAAATAACAATGATTGAATTGTTCTTCTGTCACTCATAAGCAGTGTTTAAATTATTTTCTTTTTCCTCCTGTTTCAATATAATGTAATGTCCTCAGTATGTCTTTCATTCCAATTTTATAGAAGCATTTTGGAGCCAGCCTGCAAATTTCAAAGTTTGGTTTTTTGTTGTTTTTTTTTGCTTACATATAACAGAGGCAAAACTTGATTACGTATGGGAACATATGTAAGCAACAAGTTACATAGAAGAGGTAGTAGCAAGCAGCCAAGCAAAAATAAAATAGAAAATTCTCTACTAAGATACATAATTATGTTTCAGAGCATAGCTAAGAACAACAAACATCCCAAGAAAGTACACTCAGCTGAAGAGCAATTGTAAGTTCAGTGCAATTGAAAAAAATCTCAACTTTGAAGTGACTTTTTTGTTTTTTAGATTGTTAACATAATATATCTGAACGCTTTATTATGTGCACTGTGTGGGTAATCAGGACTGATGTATACAACCATTGAAAAATTATACAATTATCAAGAAAAAATGCACAGCTTTCCTCCACTGAAGTACTACCTTTTCTAAGACTGTAGGATAATCCTGCTGTAAATAACTGCTATCAGTTAATTTACAGCTTTTAAGCAATGAAGATAATGTTTGTAAAGTTCTCTAACCTCACTCATTCATTTTGGAAGAAATCATCACTTGGTTTAAATCACTATAGACAGCGGAGATACTTCATTACAGGCTCTAAGGACCTATTCTTATTCTTTTTTTCCTCGCTATTTTTTTTCCCTACAGAGGCTGGAGGGTTTGCTGTTTTTACTCAAACTATATGACAAATCAGGAAAAAATTAAAATTGGCACTATTTCAGAACTGGTCTTGTTTACTGCTCCTCCCATTCATAGCCATGTAGAACATATACGGTAATGAAATTTCTCCTGGTACAAAAAGAGTAATATGGGACAGTAACAACAGAAAATATTTTATAACAGTTTTTAAAGTGATTTAACAGCTGGAAAGAAGGAGAAACAATTAACAACATGAGACTAGCCTGCTCCCAGCGAACCACCAGGAAGCATTGTACAAACTACTATAACTTTTAAATGAAAGCTTGGGGTACACAAGCTAAAACTTTATCTAGGACCACCAGTTAATACTCTCAAGACCTAGGTAGAATGGCAGGAAGTTAAACAAACAGGATTGCTCTTATCTTTACTTATTTAGAAAGCTAGTCTGTGTGCAGATTTGCATATGGAGACTTACTAACTTAACTATTACCCACCCTATTTCCTAATAAAGAACTTTCCCAGTTTGGCCTTAGGCTGCCTTTATTTCTGTAAGCAGTAACAGCTCCCAAGGAAATACTACTAAAACCCACAGTTTACTTTTTGTTTGTTTTCTTATGGTGAATGGGACGGCCAGAGGCAGGTGGTACATCAAACACTAGCCCAGCCTAGTTTCACCTGTAGACCTCCCTTCACTAAGGGAATTCACATCTGGCTGTTTGAAGACAGCTCTCCATCTCTTTGCTGGCTGAGCGGAGCCACGACCTCATCTTTGTCCTCTAGTAAATATACATACATGGCAATACTTCCCTAGAACAGGGAACTTTGTGTTAACTAAGAGTCAACGTTCAAAAATAATCTTGGAGACATCTGCAATTTGCCTTTTATTTTGCCTTCAGTTAAATAAAAATTAAATAAAGTCATTTTGCAGCTTAGTATTTGTCATTAGTTAGTAAAGTGCAGCCTCTACAAAAGCTCCCAGTGACTGGATTCTAAGGAAACAGTAAGAATCAAAGCACTGGATACTTAAGTTTCAAGAGTTCAAGCCTTTTCAGAATTGTTTACTCAGTAAACAATCACAAGCATTACTTTATATCTATAAACAAGAAGAAGCTGGTACTGCTATTATTTCAACATGTAAGAAATTGAACACAGAAAAAATAGAAGGTCAGTAAAGGAGTCATAATAAGAATTTAACAGTTAATAACATAGATCTTTGCCTCTTATTTTGATAAGTATAGAATACCTTGGCTGGTATAGCCTAATCTCTACACAAATAGTAAATATTTATTTTTTTCCCCACATGATTCATGGACAATTCTCAAGTAACAATAAAAACCAAGCTACGCTTACCCTTGTGTGGGTGCGAATATGCATCTTCAATCCATCATTCTTGCTAAAAGCTTTGTCACAGTAAGGACACTGGTAAGGACGCTCACCTGAAAACAAGAAAAACATTAAAATCCGTTAAGTATGGCCTCAGTACATGAAGGCCTTGCAGTGCGGTTATTTGTCAAACCGAGGTACTTTTTTCTGGCCTTGACTTCACACTCCATTCAAACAAAAGAGATATGAGCATTAGGAAAATTACAAATAAAGGTCCACCTGAGCAGGATGCAGGGCTGGATCAAAACATCACTCTTTGCTTCTTTATTTTATTCTAGCAGCATATGAATACATAGAGAAAGCCTTGGGGAAAAAAAAAAAAGAGTATGAAAGGAAAAAGAAAACACCTACTGCCCTTGCTCAAATCACATTCTACAGTGACTTACACATGGTGACTTTTATGGTTAGGCATTAACTGCTCCCAAATATTTCTTCCATTTCACATCTGGTCATTATTAGAGCTCTCTGGGTGTCAGAATCCCAATGAAATACAGCATTAAAAAAAGAGTGTTTTTTGTGTCTGAACTGTGTTAGAATGAAGTTAATCAAAAGTTTCTGCAATTTTTGTGTTGCAATTTATGATTGAAATGGAACTAGAAGGATCTTAGCATCTCCCTTCCAGCATCCCATATCTTAAAGGTATTTAGTTTAATGCTCCATTAAACTGGTGCCATTTAGCATCAATTTTCTCAAACTCACATTAGTGTAATGTGGACCCTGAGCTATACAGAATCAAAGAGTGAAGAGTTTCTAAGGTAGCTCCACAATTAGGAAGAAATGATAAAGCTTTATAATTCCCCAAGGGCATTTTCATTTTTAACACCTTAGGCAACCCACTGGAATCCAAGTCCATTGCCTCCTCTTACTGTACACAATGCTTTAAGAGCAAATATCAGGCTGTTTCTAGCACAAAAACGGAGTTAATCAATTAAGACTATTTATCTATTAACCAAATGGAATTTGTTCTAGTCAATCATAATGCTGAAGGTGTGACAGACCTTTATTTGAAAATACAATTTAAGCAAAGCCTATTCTACTAACTCAACGCACAGCTTTCTGTTCATGAAAGAATCTTTGCATGTATAGAGATTTAACATAATCCAAATGTCAAACACTTATTAACACTCATGCTCAATCCTGGAAAATAGGTAAGTAAGATTAACTACATTTTACAGTTAAAAAAAAACCCACCAGACATATTTCACTGATATGCCAAAGATCAGAGTGCAAATGAGCAGCAGTAACAGAGAAAAGTAGTTAAAGCTCCACAGTCCTGACTTGGAGAAAGGAAGCCTCATCTCTCATCTTTTCTCCACATGAGTGTTCCTCCATGATTGCTCAGAGGGAAGATACCGGATGTTTTTTTTGTGGGAACAAGATGTCAAAGGATCACAAAAAGTATGTAATGGAGAGAGCTTACAGAAACACCTCTTCAGAAAGACTGACTGTGAATACAGTACAGCCGATCAACTGATAGTCACTGTTATATCTCCATATAGTGCCAGGCTGCGTAGAGATTTGAGCGCAGCTGAGATTAGATGATTATTTAAGTAAGGGGTTAAGGGAAAAACAACTATTTAGTAGATAAACTATTCTGTTCTTTTCTGTATTTTACTACTGTTTAGATAACTCTAATGACAAGAGCAAAAAACCGTGTAGCAAAGTACTTGTGAAATACAAATATTTTTCTCTTGTATTCTGCCATCTCTCTCAGAAAGCACAATTGTGTGAATTTGGCTTTTTTTTTTTGGATGATGACAACAAGCGCTGTGTTATATCTGTGTTTTCATTGAGCAGTCTGAAATATGATACTCTCTCTCATGACCTTCAATGTCTTTAATCCATGCCTCCGAAATTCAAACACTCCAACAGTTGTCAGTACTCAAATATTTAATTAATTCAGCCGACGTTTTTATGTTTTTGGGCTTTTGAATGTAGAAGTTAAAGCTCTCAGCAGTTTGCAAGCAGATGAGTGTTGACAGGTAGGAGTTGTACCCCTCCTCCCTCTCTCCCCTATTCTTGAATCTCCTTAAAGAGAAAGACTTGCTTTCAAAGGATGGCTTTGAGCTTGTCTGAAATGGATTAACAGTGTCCTTCAGAAATTAACTATGAAGACCATGGTACTTGATGAGTAAGTTCTTAAGAGCTTTCAGCAGATGCCAGTAGAGGGCAACAGTATGACTTCATATCAACATGTTACACCTGAAAAAGTCTGGCTTCAAGCAGCTGCTATGTACTGTAAATTTTCAAAAATCTCTGCTGTTCCAAAAATCGAGTTTCCTACGTAACACAGACTGCAAACTGTGACTTGACATTGATGCTTGGTGACATTCTTTTTTCTAAATCATATAAACAACTTCTCATGCACTTGTGCCATTAAAAATTGTCAGCAAAACAACCAAAAAGATGACCCCAAGTAATTTTACTGTTGCTCTTTCATTATTTTCTTTCACCTAATCTTTGTAGCCTGTATGCCCAAAATACATAGAAGTGCTCTTGTGCTTGCATAAGCAACTGTTTCCCCTGTGCATACACAGCTTTTAAACGCATAACTTACCTTCTACCTCAAAGAGTTTTATGATTTTACAAAATTAACTGTGGGCCACTTAAAACAAATCTATGCTTGCAACAGCCATGTTTCTTAGAATAAACTTCTTAGTCTTGCTAACCAGTCCAATGACAAGTTTGTGCCACTATTTAATAAACATATGGATATTTATAATTTTATTAAATAAAAAAAATTACTTGTATTTTAAGATTATTTGATCTGTGAACAAGAGTAAGATCCCCCTCATTTGACACCAGCCAATTGAAAATATGATGTCTAATTTTAACTAGTTGTTCTAAATCCCAAGAATAAAAGAAAGAAAGGATGACTTACTCTCCAGAAAGGGCCTGACTGTTGTCTTAGAACTGAATTAACTGCCCTCTGGCAATGCATGTTTTTCTCTGTTTGCTGTATCAGGAGCCTTTAATATGATTTATATAAAAAAAATATGGATAATGTAGGGGCAAAACCTTTTAACTTCCAAATACACTACAAAGCTTTAATCCTAACACTTCACATTTGGAAAATATCTGGGAAAAAAAAAGGCCTGACCTTCTATGTTGTTGTTTGCAACTCTGAGACTACAATCTGTCCTTTTCACTAAAACATTTCACCAGGCTTTCTACTTCAGTACAGTATCAAAATCCAGTAGGCATATTAAATACATCTTAACTTGACAGTTTGTCCAGTCAACATGCCCTGAAGTAACGTTGTGAATGCAACAGTAACTAAGAACAATTACCATCATTAAAATAGCAAAACATTCAAGTAAGACACATGTAACAAATGCGATGTTTAACCTCAAGTTACAGCTGACTGTCATGTCCTTGCTGTCCAAGAACAAACTGCTCAACACATTAATGGCACTTCTGTACAAATAAACCCAAATAAATAATCCATGGATAAACTGCAGTGGATTTAATATAATTCAAAGTCTAGACATTCTACTTCCAGATTTTGTATGAACAAAAACAAAGCTTTTAACATAATAAAAATAAATGTAACCCTAATACAAGGATTACAAAAAACAATACCATGATTGAAAACCATATGGGATTTTGATCTGAAAACATGTCATGATAGAATTTATATCTTTTTTTTCTCAAGTGTGTTCATCTCTAGCTTAAGATCACAATACCTACTAGACCTTAATGCAGCATAAAAAGCTAACCACCAGATTCTTCCCTTCCAGTTCAACTCGGGATGGACAATTTCCTACGAGACATTTGCAATCAAAGGTGCTGTAAGGCAATATTTACAGTGAATTTAGCACCCAGATTTCCCAAATTCTGATAACCCTGAAAGTAAAGCAATTAAGAAATAAAACAAAATATATATTAGTTTTTCAAGACTTCAGTGGGTAGAGCTAGACATCTAATAAAGACTTTGAGACACAATAATTCAAATTAGTCTCATGTGTTGCTATTTTCACACTGTATTTTGCATTCTCTCTAGTCAGTTTAGCCACAAAAAAAGCTAATTACAAAATCAGTACACTGACCTAAAGTAAAATCAAACAAATATGTCCTTTGCAGGTGGCAAATATATTCCCACCAAATTAAACATGCAACACAGAAATAGTCCTAATGTGAAAAGAAGAACAAAAGGTCTGAAGAGAACCACAAACCAAAAAAGAAACAGAGGCAATGAGAAGAAGGTCAACAGCATGCTAAAGTGTGCATTTAATGAACTACTACGTTCAGTTTTAGAAGCAGTCTCACACAGCTCTTTCAAACTACATACAAGCATTACTTCTCTTTTATTCTGTTAAATTTGAAGTCATATTTACTGTCCTCATTCCCATGCAGGTTGCTTGGTCACTTGTATATGACTGTCAGGTCATGTTAGCCTTTATGTATGAAATCCCTGGCTTTGTGTCTTTATTGGAACTAAACTGCTGTATTAAGAAATGAAGAATTTTAATTACACAGCAAAATTATCAAGGGTTTTTTCTATACTTTTTAATATGTCTGTGCTTGGTCAGTTATGGTATTCAGTGCCACTGGTCTAGGTCAGCACTCACAAACATCAAAAAAAGGCTTATGACAGACTGCACTGAACATCAGGCCATGTGGAGTGTGTGTAACTTAAAAGGAATTGTTTTCATCTGTTTTCTTAAAAAACAATTAACATTGTTACGGCAATGTGGTCCCTCAGAATCTTCCACAGATCATTTACCGTCTTCTAAATATAGCTCTTTTTCAGATGCTGAACTACTTATTATAAAGGTTAGAAGATTATTTCTTCAAAAAATACAAAAAAATATATGAGTGTATTATTTCAAAACGTCAATTTTCGTAACAAATATGGTAAAGTATAAGCCTTTTTAAAGGCCTGACTTCAGACTGGGGTAGGGGAGAGGGGAAGAAGGTAGACTTCACCATTGCCCAACTATGGTGGAAAAAAGGCAGCTCACCTGGGGAGGAATTTGGAGGCAAGGGGGCCATCTGGATCACACATGCAACACTCCGTGCCAGGTGATCAACAGGGCAGCCCAGAATGGGAATTGCAAGAAGACTTTTTTAGTCAAAGATAATCTGGGGTGATGACAGCATTCAACAGCAAGTAAGGATGGGCAAAAGGTTAACGGATATAACAAAATTATAATCTGTGACATATGCTTTAGAACATTAACTATTCATATAGAGCACGTGACAGCTTTACACATTCATCCTCAACTGCTGTTGCTCTGTATATAGTGTTCCCATCAAATTAAAAAGGAAGTTTGTGTCCTTAACTGTACAGAATTCAGCTAATGCACTATATAAATAAGTACACACACACAAAAGAAGTCTAAATACACAGAACTGAATTTCTCCTACATGGAAAGAACTTCATTAGAAATTCAAATTAAGTTAAATAGTAACTCAAGGAACCAAGTGATTTCAACAGAACTTAAATTAGAAAATGCCAAAAAAACAATTATTGAATGAAGATTAAATATTGACACTTTAAGAAAATATTCAGTAAATTTCACCACCTTGGTACTGTACAGCATGTCAAATGGCCCTTGAGAAGACAAACGCTTCTTCAAAATAATAAAATTTCCTCCTGTGTAGATGTGGCAGTTTCCTAGAAACCAAGCAGCATTTTCAAAAGCATTTAATACCCTAGGTCTCTCAAGCGTTTTTATAATTTTGACCAGGGATTATAGGAAGGGAAAGTCATGGAAGAGTAATCAAGAAACTTGGCAAACTGCAGCAGCTAGCTGCTCTCTTCTGCTCTCTTTACAACACCTGGACTAGACAATAAAAACCAGTGATCTGGCATATACAAAATTCTGGCCTGCCCAATTTTCAACCATTAAACACTTAAAATTCAGTACTTTAGAAGGTACAGAAGTACCCACCAAGGAGTAGCTTTCTCTTGCCAAGAACCAAACAACTTTGCAGTTTGAAAGACACAATACTTGGGGATGTCAGCTGAGACAAGACCCAGAAACATCAAATATACACGTAATTCTACACTCATAGTCAGCCAGATAAAGAAAGGGACTGCTCTGAGAACACTCCTGTTGCCTGAGAGAAATGGAAAGACAGTACATAGGTATGGGTCAATTAGACACATTTCTTACTCATTCTTCATTTTAACCAACATTCAAACTTGGCAGTCTCTGAAGACAAGAAATTAAATATTTCTGCCTTCTTTTTTTTTTCTCACTGATGATCAACAAAACTAAGCCCATGTGTTTGTGAATGTCTTCTAACCAAACTCCAGTACTTGTGTATTTTCCAGGCACAAGGGAGAACTAGAATTGCTTTTATGTGAGTCAACAAAATGCATTTGCCACTCACTAAAAATGGACACATATTTAATAAGAAAAAAACTCTTCTCAAAATAAGGGAAAACCAGATTGCTTTAACCATTTTTTTCTATTAATACTCCTTCTCGTAAGTTCTTACTCATGCCTTATTCTTTGAGGCGCAGAAGCAGTATTTTTTTCACAGCTGAGGTGGTTTTTCTGCAAAGTTTTGGGTTTATTCAGAGAATTTGGATTACCTGTAGTTAAGACCAATAGTCAAAATGTTTGCCCGATCTGGTCCATAAAAATTATCATGATATAACTTAGGTTTTAGCTATTTGTAACTAAATGAATTATAAAGACTAGGAAAGGACCCTACAAAATATGAAGGCTATCTGAATCTGTACAGTAAAGTCTGAACTACCATTATTAATTATTCACAGACTTTCATCAGTTCTACAGTGGTATTAATATTTTAGTCACAAATAAAAACCCGACACACTTACATTAAAGAATAAAACAGTTTCATTCTTTGCATCTATCAAATCTATCTACCAAATTAAGCAATCTGGTTTCCCCATGAATGGAGCATTAAAATCTATGACTTTGGTGAACCTAATGGTCAACCAAATCTTTTAGAGTATACACATTAATCAATCAGTGATTCATTTGATCTAAAGATGTCACTAGGATTCAAATAATCTATCCCTTGTAAGAACACTTCTTCATTCATGGAAGCAGCCAACAAGAAGCTGACAGCTGCATGAAACTTTACAGGTACTTTTAAAGATTTAACTGTTGTCTGGAGATAAATAGGACAATGATGTATAAACTGAAAGGTTTAGAAATGCAGAATGCTTACCTTTGAGGCCTTCTGCGAGCTCCTTTAAATTCGGTAGATAAAAGAAAGATCATGTATAAGTTATTGAATAGAAACAACCTATCTGAAGACATTTGCAAGCTGTTCACTGACTAGATACAGATACATTTTTCACATACTTCGTTGTGATATAAAAGGAAGTTCCTTCAAGCTTCCCTTTTATCTATTTTTTTTTAAGGTAGGAAAATATAAATTACTTATAAGATAATTTACCCGAAGATTTCCTAGAATGAGGATCCTGGCTGTACATTATTTCTAATGTACATGAACAAATAGTTGCCTGTTTAGCTATTAAAACTTTAGAGACATATTTTACACAGCAATAAACAAGAGTTATACTGTACTTCAACTCATTACTTCCTTCAACTACTCTGAAGTCTTTTATGCCCACAGATGACTGAACTACTGTTTAATAACCAAAGACTTTTATTATAACCCCACAACTAATATTTTGTTTGGTTACTCAGGAATTTTTACATGGAAGTGCAAAATGTGGACCTAGATTTTTATACAGTTGGACCTTAAATATTTTAAATATGCTCAAATGCCTAGTTAATCAAATTGTAGAAATGTGACTACAATGGCAAAGTTAGGACCATAAGATCAGGCTCTCAATGTAGAGACATCTCAAGAAGGCAATTAGCACCTAAAGTTATAGGGGACTAGCATGATGAAATGTTTTCACAAGATTAAGAAATAGTCTTAATTATGAAAATGGAAATTGAAAAGGTAAGCTTAACTGTGTTGACACAAAGGATACAGAATTCCATGGTCTGAATGCTTTTTGCTGTTTTAATGTAATCTCATGGTATTATCTTTTACTCATGTATACAGAAGCAAAAAAGAACCTTATCAACTCGTGCTTACAAAATAAAATGGCTTTTTCCACATACCAAAGAATATAACATGTAAGAATGCCACACTAAGTCATGGGTTTTAAATGGCTTAGAATAGAAACATTAATCTTTTCAGAAAACATTTAGGACAGATCGCAGAACAGTTTGGGTTGGAAAGGACCTTTAAAGGTCATCTAGTCCAACCCCCCTGCAATGAGTAGGGACATCCTCCACTACATCAAGTTGCTCAGAGCCCCATCCAGCACGACCTTGAATGTTTCCAGGGATGGGGCATCTACCACCTCTCCGGGCAACCTGTGAAGTCACATATCTGGGCAAGATATAAAGTCACAGTTATCTTAGTGGCTATTTATCAGAACTTTGACTAACTGTGATGGAAAAAGCAAAGTAAGGTTACATTTTTAACCTATATTTGCATGTGTAAGCATTTTCTGGAAGACATGTATGGTCATTAGTGGTCCCTCACCAGTCCCTATAAAATGTTTTAACTGTTCTCCATTAGAGTCTCTTAACTCAATAATAAATTTACCTGCAAATTTACCTCACAACAATTTTCACTGTTGCACAACTTTATGTGCTAAATCCCAAAGGTGGAAGGGATTAGGATACAACTAATTAGGAAAGTAACAGTATAAAAATCAGACAGATAAAATGCATGTGTGTAGATATATATATGTATGTTACACAAGCACACACAAACACACACCCCAGACAGCAATTAACAGATTTAAATAGCTATGTCTAAGTCAAGCGAAGCTACACAAACCGCAGCCAGTAACTGTTAACACTGAAAGTTGCTTGAAACTTTAGGGAAGTAATTAACCTCCTGGCTCCCAGTTTTCAAGCTCAAGGAGCAGGCCATAGAATTTCTTTTACAATTTATGAACTAGCCAAGGAATTTATATCACAGTCAGAGGATTCTTTTGCTGAATTAACCCCAGCTCCCTCTGACCCTAAGAAGTCATAAACCAACAGGATACAACAGAGGGAGAATGTGCTATAGTGTTTCAGCTGACCTACAGAGCGCTGCCTCTGTCACGCCAAGGCTGGAAACCCAGATGATGAATTACAGAGCAATATGCGAGGTTCAGACGCAAACATCAACCCCTTCCCTCTATACATGCACATGCAGACACGTTCACTCACCCCAAACCAGTTCAGTTTCTGCAAAAGGCCAAGTACTGTTAGGGCTCATTTACAGAGTCTTACTCTAAGATAAAAGAGGGAAGAAAATTGCTTATTGAGGAAGCATGCATACATCTGTGAGTAACAATATGTAAGAACACATGCTGTGTATTAAATAAAAGCCAGAAACCCATTGAGCTTCTCTTTTTGTATACCGATTATTAAGCATATCAAAAGTACAATTCCAAAGCAGAACCAGGAGGGTAACCAAGAACCTTGGCTTTTATAAAGAACAGCTTTATAAATTAAAAAAAGGATAAAAATTAATATACAAGTCTCTTGAGAAAGAACTCTGCCTGGCTTTATTTTGTAAATACAGAACAAAGCCTCTTATTCAAAGTAGCTAATAAAACAAAGTCTAGCTGATCACGTGCACAGAAAATGGGATAACACAAACGACTGCAACAGGACCTCAAATCTAATCAGCTGTAATGACTAAGACATGAAGGTCTTTGCAATATTTACACTTATGGTGTACTGCTTGGTGGTACCGAAAGCTTAGCCCCAGCTGAAGGCTTATTCACAAAGATGAATCATCTCTTGAAAACAGACAGCGGCTGGTTGTTTCACCTCTAGCTCAGAATGAAAAGTGATACTTCGAAGTCCGACCAAAAAAAAAAAAAAAAGAGGGCAGAGTTTTGA
>KZ505848.1:497013-510404 GCA_002844005.1 Limosa lapponica baueri
ATTTTTAACTTGATAACCTAATATTAAAAAAACCAAACAAACCCACAAGCAGAAAAGTCAAAATGGGGATTTATATGATGTTTTTAACCAAGTTACTGTGATTTCCTTCTTCTTATTTCATTACTTTTTTTTTTTTAACTAGAATTCATTTAGTATTTTGAGATTTTGGATATAACAAAGAACACTGAAAAATACATTCTCCAATACTTTAATCCCATATTTATAAGCATGCCAGAGCTTAATGATGAACCACTTTAAAGAAAAAAAAATCTGCAAATCTGAGGCTGGCAGAACCTGTAAACAACAACAGCAGAGTGCTTTACCTTCTTGTGATTCTTGTAAACATTTCTGTGGGCAAATCCCTTTCCACAAAGCTTGCATTTATAAGGTTTATCTTCACTGTGTATTATTTTGTGTGCAGTCACTTGATCAAGTCGTTTGAAGGACTTATTGCAAACCTCGCAGGTGTAGGGGCGTTTTTCTGCAGAAAATGAGTGGGGGACATTTAATCTCCTGTTTATACAGGGGGAGAAGATGAAAGGCAGAGACAGTCATCTCCTCAGAGAAATTTCTGCAATTAAGTCAACCCAATTAAGATTAAACCAATTAGAAAGATATCTAATGCCCTTTATGTTAGACAGTTAAGTCACTTCACAAAAGATGAGCCATGGTGTATCTCAAGCAATTGGCACATTCTTTGCAATAATCATTGCTAAAACTAAATTCTGATTAATTAGCTTAAATCAAAAGAGAATGACTTCAAAGAGGAAAACCCTGTTTCCAGATTACCAATGTGAAAGAGGGCATGACAGTTTAAATGTTTTAAAACTTAATTAACAATATACATATTAGCTTCCAAAATCAAAAGTTCCTATGCAAAAAGCCTTTATGCTTCAACTGGTGACTGCAACTTAACTGCATTAATGCTCATCCAGAATGTCAAAAGAAAGCTAGGAGCCTCTGAGATTATGTTGCAAGAAACGAGCTTTTGGTGTGGACTGATACTAAGAAAATAGTTCAATTATAAGCCTATGCTGCTGTAAAAACCTGCATTTTTTTTTAAATGCTAATGTATTTGACAGAACAATGTTTGTGTTTCCATTGTGTTGGCTGATGTTTCTAATCACTGGTGAAAGACAGACGCACTAGATTGCAGTGATCAGAACTCCTGGCAGAGCCAATTTGTGTCATACTGCCAAACCTATGGACAGGCCACTCCCCACTCAGTGACCTGTTCTGGCAAAGGGCAGGCACAATGAAACATTGGTGTGTGGTCTATGAAATGGTGTGGAGTACGAACTGCTTCCTCTGTCTGGAAACTACGTGCCCATGAGTCCACTAACAGATATACACATACATGAATGAATGTTTACCCTTTTACTCACAGATCTCTAACAGGATACCCCAGCCCCCATACTTTTCAACATGAAATTTAAACCACTTGATTCTTCCCCTCCTCTACAAGCCAAGTAGCAATCTTTTGCCCCATCTCAGTTAACGGACATCATCTACCCCAGCTAGCATGAAAAAATAGCTTGACAAAGCAGCAGTAGGAAGACGGCTATAGCACTACACTTGGATTTTTGGAAGGCTTAGAAAGGATAGCTTAGGTGGTTTCCTTGGAACCTGAGATTTGCTTGAACAGCTCAGGACAACACAGAATTCATCAAGCCTTCTATAAGAAACTAATTCAGGTAAAATTCAATATACGTTAAATACATATACACACATGCACGTTTGTGTTATTTTTCTACATTACCTGAATGAGTTATCATATGGCGTTTTAGCTGGTTAGCTGAAATAAATTTCTTGTCACATTCCTGGCACTCAAAGATCTCATGGACCTGCAAAATGAGTGTTTAATGATAATTAAGTAAGTCTCAACAAAATCACACATCTTACATATACAACTATTTTCTAACAGACTGTAAGTATTTCTTAGCCAGTAGCTACACTAATACTCATTAATATTGTGTTATTTCCCCCTTGCTAGTCTCTTGGTGAACAACAGTACCTCTCAAAAAATAAATATCCATAGTTGCAAACAAAAATTATCACTAAAACTATATTTAGAAACACAGGTTATGCAAATTTGCAGTATCAGATCCATTTAAACTATCATTATTATGAAAGCATTAAAAAAAGAGATGCAGAATACCTTTTAATAAGATTTCTTTCTAGTCAATACGACAAGTAAAATAACAGAGTAACTACTTCATAACTACTGTAAGAATTTTAAAAAACAACTGCTATCAAAACTCTTTCAGGTTTGTTTCTCTTAAAAGCTTTTATAGGCAAGACAGTGGAGAGGCAGCAGTATCTGTTAAAACTGCAAATGCACTAAGCATTAGCAGGATGTTCAATATCACAGCACATCACTAAGGACTAAATGATGGAAAAATAAGAGGCACAATTGAGAGGTGCAACTTCTTATACTCAATTAAAAAAATAATCCTGTGTTATTTAACCTTCCCCAAAAATCATAACATATACATAGTTCTTTGCCTGTCACGATTACCATTCGCCTGCTGCTCTGTATTACGTTTGCCATCGGCAGCCTCCCCTCAACGTAGTCACAGCACAACTGAACATATAGTTCAGCTTTTTGGCCTTAGCAAAACCTCCAGCCAAAATCACATTTCATAAAGCTTTTTTGGGGTACTCTATAGACTTTCTGTAGGAGAATCTAGTGCCTAAAAACAACAAATAGCAAAGGTTCAACACATTACTCTAAATAAGAAACACTTGCGGACAGCACAGAAAAGAAGCTCAACTAAGACTTCCACTTCAAACAAGCAAAACAAAAAACCAAACAAACAAACAAAAAGAGAGTCTCCATAAGTATTCTGCCTCACCATGTTTTTATACTGCTACTCACATACTAACTGTAGAGCACATTAAATTAAAACATTTAATTAAACTAAAATTGGTTATGCCATTTCTTACAATCTCTGTAAACTTGCACACTTCGGACAGTGAAGCTTAATAAAATGCTCAGAATCAGGCGGTAAGCTCAAATGAAGATCATTCATTCTAAATATCCTCTTTACCCAGCTGCATTTCAGATTAATTTATTTTATATGCACACACAATCTACTACTCGACCCTCTCCCAAAAGATCTAAATTTTTAGATTGTTGACTGAAGTTTACATAATTCTGCAAGCAAGTGCTACCAGAATCCCCCTAACTATGACACAATTATTTGAAATAACTTGTAAAGTATTCTTAAACATAATATTTAATACATCAGAACCCAGACTGTGCTTTAACACTATACAAATATCTGATTTCAACTTACGAGCACTGTTTAATAAACAGTCTCATTGAATACATTTGCATTAAAACAGAGACTTGCATGCACGTGCATTAAAAAGCTACAGCTATCAAATATATATTCTATAGCTGGTACTCTTTAACCAACCCTTTGGAAAAGAATCAGACACAGACTTGTGTGCACATGCATTAAATAGTTGCAGTTATTAAGCATATATTCTATAGCCAGCACTCTTCAATCAGTTCTCTAGAGAAGTGTACAATTACATGGTAAAACAACAGTAATAAAATATAGCAAATCATTTTTAGGAATAAGGATATTCAAATGGATTTTCATTTTAAGAAAACTTGTCAAGCAACATGCTCTAAGGAGTACACAAGCTTTAATAGCACAGAAAAGTGCTCATGAAATGATTTATTCGTATAACAAAATTAGTCTCATCAGGGGGCTGTAATAGCTATCAACATAAACCTCGTTACTTTAAAGTCAGAACATACTTAAAATTGTTTCTTAGGCATTTGAAGAGCTACACCTTCACATAACAATTAAGTGCTATACAAAACAGCAGGAATCTGAACAAGATTAATATACGCTCAGATAAATATACTTCACTTACAGGACTGACAATCTTAAAATTTTCATTAGGTCTACTGAAAAGCAAAAAGTCATTCAAACGAGTTTTGGGGGTGAAACTGAGCTAAAACTTTGAAGATAGAAGTAATCTTCATTGGATCAACTTTTCCAAAAAGTAATTTGAATTTCAATCTACCACTCCAAGTACTGGATGAGGCTCTGTTGGAAGGCAGTGCTTTGAAAGAGCAAGGATATGAGAATATTGCGTCCAGTTGAAATTATTAAATGTTATTGACACTTTTAAAGTGGTGTTCAGAATTTGGTTTCCTCTACCTTTCTGTGGCTTTCATAGTGATCTTGAAAAATAAAGATTGCACAGTAGAATAAAACGCTGCCCAGTGTTGAACACAAAGGGCAGAGACACTTGGAACTGGCAGGAGAAAAAAAGGCAGGGTGAGAGGGGAGGAATTCCAGATGATGTTTAAGAGTGACACCATAACTTTGCAGGAAGTTCAGCTCTACAACAAAAAAACTTACAAAGGAATCAAGGTTTTTCCATAAACAATAAAACACTCCCAATCTTTTAGAACAAATGATAAGTAGGATCCTTCTTGGTTCTGTCATTTTCTCTCCAGCAGACCATGCTACGGCATGCTTCTTAGTGGAATCTTACAGATTCACCTAAGAAATCTGCTAAGAAATCCGGAATGGCAACAGCACAAACTAGTCTTACCAGTGAAGCACAATCCTACATTTCATACAGCCATTTTTTTTATGACCTTTTCCAAAGTCAAAAGCTTTACTGCCTTACACTGAAAGGTGTCCTTAATCTTCTTAATGGGAAATTAGCTACTTTACCATTGAAAACTCTTGCCTACAACACAAGTCAGGAACTCACTCCACAGCAGTACAGGCAGGAAGAGACATACCCCCCCAATTTACCCACAGGTCCTGAAAGTGTAGTACTATCAATTCTGTCTGCATCAGCCTGGGAAAAGAAACTAGCAATGCTGGGATTTGTTTGAATTTTTCTTCCCTTTCCACTTACAGAACAGTTGAGCGTCAGTGGAGAGGCCTGGCAGCCTGTGATATTCACATCTATACACTCACTTAAGTTTAAGTTACCGTGAGCAATTCAAATCCAAAACATGAGACACCTATATTGAAAGGTACAAAAGGAACCCTTTACAACAATCTGCATCAATGAAGACAAAGCTCCCCTCGCTTGCTTGCTTACTATTATCATCGTTGAATGATCCAATTTTGCATTTTACTTAAACTTCAGAACTTAGTATCAGAACAATTCAGATGGTGTACCCTTTGCTCTGGCAATAGACATCAAAAACCTGCACAAAAGAGATTTTATAACAATCTTTTTCATTCTATTACCCAGTCTTCTGTAAGCTCCTGTACAGAGTTTTCTGAGTTGTTGTGTTTGCTGGGAATTTATTTTTTTTATACTACCATACCACTTAGCAGTCCAAATCATGAACTACTTTACATATCAGATAGAAGGATATCACTGTACAATTGGAGGATAAGACAAAAGAGAACAGGCGGTTATAGACAGAATGGAAAACAAAAGATACTGATCACCACAAAAAGCAATAATATCAGTGAATCAGCATCATAACTGTTGTTTTGTAGGCATCATGCAGGAGGAGGGTTGTATTATGGTAAGTAGCTTTGCAAATCAAATAAATAATTATCAAATAAATAATGTAGGTGAGACTATTCTGGGTCAGAGTGTAATCACTAAGGAAGACAAAATTAGAATTCAAAATGATTTCCATGCTCTGAACGAAGCTCCAAAACACTCAATATTTAGGAAGGAGAAATCAAATGCACAAATGCTACACGATGACCAACAGTTTACATAGCACCACTACAGAAAACATTTATGAATTCCAACTAAATATGAATAACGAGAATGATGTTGCTGTTAGAAAGCCCTGTCATTCTGAAATACATTATTAGACATATTCTCTGTATTACTAAATTCAGGACATTCATTCCACAATACTTGGCACTACCAGGGGCTCAACTAAGCATCACAGCTCTTCTTGTTTGGGTAGCATACAGGTTAAAGGGAGAATCCATGGGAAGAAAAAGCTTACTAAATTACAGAGTAGTTTGCAAAAACAGATCCATGAAGAAAGGTTGAGATAACTGTCTTTGTACAGCCTAGGAATTGCAAATGGAGTTCGTAACAACTTTGCAATATGCTAATTGTTATGCAGATGACAGTGGTGAAATTTTCTTGGCATTCTATCAGATAAGACAAAAAGCAATTAATTCACTTTGCAATAAAGAAGAAGATTTAAGTAGGACATCAGAAAAAACAAACAATAGACTAACAAACACATTCCCAAAAGTTGATGGCACTAAAGCTGGAAGTCAGAACACAAAGAGACATCTATGGAGGTGGCAGAATTTTCTTTAATGGAACTTTTCAGGAGATGAGACAGCACATATCTAGGATTATTTAGGTACATGCTTACTCCCCTCTGTGAAACAGAATGGGCTAGAAAACCTCCCGAAGTCTCTTCCAGCCCTCTATTTCCTTGAATTTATTGAGATATTGTCTCCCCTATAGACAACCCCTTTACCTTCTTTCTCTGCGTTTGTCAGATTTCTCTCTTTCTGTTGTTTGGGCTTATTTTCTACTATCTCCTATACTTTACCTTTATATTCATTACTTTTAATTCTTTATATTGACAGGAAATAGGTGGGGAAAAAAAAATAATCTCTTTTACTCCACATTTCACCTATTATTTTCCTACCATTTTTATTGCCTGTCTAAATATTTTTGGCATTGTTGGTGATGGATCCTGCCCCACTTTCTACAAAAGCAAAAGTAATTCAAACAAACAGAAGGCATGAGCCCTACATGCAATCTCCTTCACTATCTTTTGTAGGCTGTGAATCTGGAATATCTATTTTCTGGATGTCATAAAAGAGGAGCCAATCAAGAAGAGGAAATAAAGTTTTATGCATAAAATCTTCATGGTGATTCTAAAGATAAGCAAGTGCTCAACTGACCTACCATCAATGCTCCTTGAAAAGCTTGTTAGTGTGTGTCAGTGTCTGCACAGAATTACAACTGCTGAAACAAAACAAACATTTTAATAAAACGGACACACTAACCACGATACTCTGGATTTTCAGGGCCACCATACAGTGCACTGTTGTGTAAAAATTGTAATTACATGTGGCAACACATACCAGGATTTGGTTTGAGAAGTAACAAAGTATAGCCCTGTCAGACAAGAAATGACAGGCATATTACAGGAGAAAAACAAATAAAAAAGGACGGGCCCCACCATTTTCTTTGCAACATATTTTAATTGATATAATCTATATCTTCAATGGATTCAGGTTATAACCAGGGCATTATTAAAGACTTACAGTTAATCTGATAAACAGTACAATGTAGCATTTTGTAAAAACAGAATCTCCTGGGTTTTAGCGATTTATCAAATTAATCTTGCTCGGACTTCCTTTGGGTATAATGGATTCAGAATCTCATATTCATAGTCCATCTGTACTTCTATATCAACCCCCTTATTTCCAACAGATGCGTTTCGAACTGTTAACCCCTCCTGTTCTGGTTACAAAAAATTATATGCATTAAAAAAAAAAAGACATTAAAAATTTGGTTTTGAGGAAGAAATTTTTTTTACCACTGCGTAGCTAGGTTACAAATAACACCCTTACTGGTATGTCACAAAGTAATAAGAAAGACTGATTGTATTTTGTACGAAAACTGAAGGCTCATGAAACTATTTTATGGTCTGTATGTATCATATCATTACATAACATACTTTTACATTTAACTTAATGTTTAAGAATGCTGAAAAACAGCAGGCAACTTTGACTTAATGTTGGAATGCATAAATGATACAAACGCAAACATTTTTGTATTTGATAAAGATGCACTAAAACTTTAGGAAGACTTTTGGTTTAACCAATTGCGATTGCAAAAATAAAAACCCACAATAAAATACATTGGGCTTGTAACCATGAAAGAGATTACTCAAAGGTCTGCATTACAGCAGCTTTCAAGTGACCTAAGCACCACAGTCTCACATCTTAGTGAAGTCAAAGCCTGCTGTGGGTTAGCCTTCATCTTACTGACCTTTCGATGCTCTTGGAGATTTGCTGCTGAGGAACATTTCTTATTGCACACTGAACACATCAGCTTCTTCCTAGAATTTCCTGAAACAGAAACAAAATACCACCAACATCTTAAAAAGGAAGTGCTAAGAAAGAACCTAAATATTTCCACTGAGTTTGTGACTTTCACAGGTCATTTGACTGACATAAGATTTTTACATTTGTATCCCATCTTCAAAGTGTTCTGTATCAGAAGTTCTCTGTGGGTGTCCAACAAACCAGTTACTAGTGGAATGTAAATCAAGAAAACTAGAACAATAAAGAAAAAAACCTTTGTGATGTTATCACACATCACCAATACAATATAAAGAGCACAACTCACAACTAGAACTCACTTTATAACTGAACAATTGATTTCTTCCAGAAGTCAATACAATTAATATCTTCAAAAACCTTTGTTCTAGAGCTTTAACAGAAACATTCCTGAACAGAGTTAGTGCAGCAAAAATGAAAAAGATTGCAAACTGAAGTCAAAACCACCATTTCCCATTTTTCTTTATTAAGAAAGCATTAAGCATTCTACTACATAAAATAATATATCATTAGTAGTCTTTAACTGAAAAAGACAGGAAATTTGTATTAGCACCAGGTCATAAATGTAAATTACAAAACAAGATACAGGTCAGCTATAAGATGTATTTTCCTTCCCTTTTCACAGTTGCTTTAAAAAGCGACAGAGCATTTAATTGGGTTTATCTCTTATTTACCTTTTGAAATTCATTTTAATAACCCACAAAGCTATTTTATTACAAGGCAAAGCCACCACAAACCTTATTCTTTGCTTATAATTACATGCCCATGCAAGATATTTCCTTATGTAAAAAATGTTCATATTACATTGAATACTAAAAGAATGGAGACAGAATGAAAGAGAAGGTGAGTATGCTTAGTCAAGCACAGAGGAAGTTTGGATCATAAACTAACTCATTAGATGGCTTCCTGCTCAATTCTCCAGACTCTCAGCACCCTAGATTTTTCCTGCTTTTGCTGTCCTAAAGAATTTATATTATGTTGATTCTTCTTACTACAATGTACCCTGTCAATCGATAGGTTTAATACTTAAATTTGTAGTATAAAAAAGGACTTAATCTCACATATGCATTTGCTGTTATAAAACTTATGATAAGTATTTATATATACACCGATATACACATAAATACAGGAATACACTTAGAATTTGAACTTACAAGAAAATTAATGAGACCTTTTCAGAGGAGAGAAAGGTGATAGTGAACGTCTGTTCATTGCTTTGCAAAACAGGCAATAAATATAACAATCCTTTCTACTTTCCTTTGCCTTCAGGTAATACAAGGCAGGAATGAATTCTAGAGGTGTTCCTCAAAAGTAGTAGTAGTAGTTATTTTCCTTCCTTCACTGACACTGGTTGTGATTTCTATTACTCCCAAGTGGCAAAATAAAAGCTGCACTCATTGTGCAGGCAGAGAAAAAATATCCTCCAGGCGTCTGCTCTCAGTCATGTCTGGAGTGATCATTCAAGAGATTTGTGGAATTTGTATACCGCTACATAACTGACCAAAGCTAAGCCTAAAAATAGCAATGCTCATGTATGAAAAAAATTCTCACAGATACTGAAAAAAAGGAGATAATCTTTTATAAGAATGGTTGTGGAAGGGTTTCTGTACACTGTAAGAGTTTGGCAGAAGAAAGAGATTTCATGTAATGAAAACCTTACAAAGCATCTCAGTGCTGTCACTATTAACTAAAGACTGTTTTCTTTGCACTCTGGTATTCTGCTGTCCCCACACATACTGATCTTCCATTGAGAGGGGACATGCAGAGAGAACAGAATGCCAGAACTGAGATCTGCATTGTGGACTTGAGAGCAGCATTTTGCCCTTTCATGAAAACAGAGTGAAGTTTGATTGAAAACTATTGATTCACAGTGCACAGATATAAAAATGCTAGGGCCTAATGGGACTAGTGGATTGTCTGCTCTGGCTTCCTGCACAACAGAGGCTATAGAATTTTATGCAATACTCACAACAAGCCTAATCGTTTGTAAAGCATGTCTTCCAGAAAGACATCCCATTGTGTCCTGAAAATACCAAAAGATCAAGAACTCACCACTTCCTGTAGCAGTTTGTGCCAGTGGTTGACTTTCCTCGCTACTGAAATGTTTCTCTTTATCTATTATTTGCCTAGTTTAAACTTCCCCAAAATCCTGTTACATTTTCTGCAGTAGACTAATGATTTGTCTGGTATACAGTTAATTTCTCCCTGGGGAAGGAGGAATAGTTACTCTTGCAATTAGTTACTTCTTAATTTTCTTTTTGGTACAAACGAATCCATTAAAAAAGAAACCAAAGACAGCATTTTCTCCAATTTGCAAATTTGAGGCTAGGAACTTGTTAGAGGGCTTTTATCTGAAGAAACATTAAACTCTTTCTTACCACTGTGAACATTTTCTTTATGTTTTTTCAGGGCATCCTTACTCTTGAACCTCTTCCCGCAGCTATCTGCCTTGCATATGAATCTGGCATCCCCTCTGCATGCCTCCTTGTGCTGTTCATAACTATACGGGATAACCAGTAAAAAAACAAAAGCAAAACAAAAAAAAGCATCACATAAAATAGTATCTACAGAAACCAGACACATAGCAAGTACTCTGAGCTTAATGCATGCTGCACTGCAGAGTTCCAAGGCCACCTCATGCATTACTTACAGCAAATAGGAATGAAAGCATTTGACTTCTTTCACTGTTAGGATTCACATAAACTAACAAGCCTGAAAGCTAACATGCAAAGGGAGGCCAGCAACGATATGACAGCAGTCCAGTAACTCAGACACAAAACCTCGATTCTGAGCTGAACGAAGTATTGCAAACAGAGCACTGAAAACTTCTTGAAGAGTCTCCTGGGATGATATTCTCTGAGCACTGAAGTACACTAAAGAAAAATAATAATAAAAAAAAATTAAAAAAAAATGAGAATATTCTACAATTTACACAGGGTTGCAGTAGCTAAAAACATACATACATCTCCACAAATCTTTAAGTAGGCAAGTAATCTATTTCATATGTGAAGTCTCCTGGAATTTAGCAGGATTAATCAACTGCATAAACAGCAAGAGTCAGGATCACGCTGCTCTATCCTCACAGAGACTAATCTTACTTTGCATGATGTAAAAATTTACTTAACTAGCTATACAGCACAAATCCATCTTCCACTATAGACTAGAAGGAAGAAGTCTAAATTCAAGAGAAAATACTTAATTGTCTCCACCAAATATTTCTCTGCTATCTAATTTTATTTATTTCCATGAAAGAACAGAGCTCATATAGAGCTGCCAGTTCTAGGAACATTGACATTATTCATATGTAAGAGAGATCAATTTATTAGAAGAGCAGCCTTAAGTGCATTCTTTGCTATATGCGTCGGTTTCTTTCCAACATGAGAGAGTTAGATTAAATGTACTATCTATAATCACTTAAGCATCTAATGTACTATCTGTAATTAGACGTATAATAAAAATATATCTATTCAATTGAAAGCAAAAAGATATATAAACAACAAAAGACAAAAACAGTTATGTTCTTGTACAATAGTTTAATTGTAAGGTATATGACTTTAGTGACAAAACTGCGTATTTCAATATCAAGGACGGTAAAGATGTGCTCTTAAATCTCTTATCTTTCATGTTTCTATTTGAGTTTCTTCCATCACCCAAATATGTAATTAAGTAAACATGAAGCATGGTTTTTCCTTTTTTTGGTCCTCCTAGATCACCATTTGCTTTCTTCTAAATCTTACTTCAGTTCTGTAACAACATCCATAGCTTAAAATTTACATCTCCTAAACTACTAAATAGTCCACTGATGGAGCCCAACAGTTTTCCACCAAATAGCAGCTCTGATCTGGTCTACAGTGTATGATTTTAAAAATAAAAAATTAGCGACACTTTTGCAATTCATATCGAAGTCTCCAACAAATACAAGAAATTAACATATTTAAAGACTAATGTAAAGGGCAAGGGCACAAACACATAAGCATAAAAATTAAAGCTTAAAGTGTGATTAAGCCAAGAGAAATAGATGATTGAATGAAATTGATTTAAATGATTCCTGAAAAAACACTCCTGTTTCTACTCACTGTCTTTGTAGAGCTTGTTTAACAGGGAATTTCTTTCCACAGTTTCGGCACTTAAATTCCTTCTCCTCACTGGGTTTTTGGTGCAAAGTCTGAAGATGTTCAGCTAGAATCTCTTGACTGGCAAAACTGGACTCACAGTTTGGGCATGCATGGTCCTCTTTACAGGTGAGGGAATCTGCATGATTGGGGATAAAAAACAGTAAAGGAATAGTTTTCAGGGAATATTTTGGTTACATCAGGAGAGACCCTCTGCCAGAAACCGATTATGCAAAGTGGCATCACAAAATTCACAAAAGACATTGTCTCTGAATGAGTTATAGACAGCCTCTGTTGAGTAAATTACTATCAGCATTATTGAAAACGGATGCAAAGTATTAAATTGGGTGTGACTTAGGCTGTTAGTCGCAGTCAGTCTTCCAGGTTCTCTACTTTGATAATAATGCTGAGAATCCACCAGACAGCTCAAGTCACTTACCTTTTCTTAGACATCTTACCACAGGAATAGTTTTATGAAAAGGTTTATTTCTCTCCCATCTAAGTAAGAGGGAAACTACCCCTCTTAAAGCAAAAATTTAGCTTTCGTAAGACTATGTGTCAGGTGAAATGAACTGCATCGTTAGTTCAAAACCTAATGGTAACTTCTCATGAAATCTAGGCTCATCATTCACCCAGTAATTCAACAGGACTGGCTGCTTATTAGGCAAAGAAAAGAACCTCAAGTCAAACCAAAATAGAGATAAAACGATATATGAGCTCCGACTAAACCTGGGGAGTTTCCTATACAGTTAACGTTCTCTTTCTTCTTTATTACTACTTTTCATCTCTCCAGTTATCCTATTTTTTTTTTTACATATTACTCACCTGCAGTTTTTTCACCAGCTGGTTGCACTTCCTTATTGTTGCCACTGTCTTCATCTTCCTGGATAACAGTTACTTCTTCTTCCTCCTCCTCCTCTTCTTCCATGTCACTGTCCAAGTACCCAATCAGAAGTTCGGTGTCTGTTTCAATATCTTCCACAGCCAGATAGAAAATATTTTCCCCTTCCTGTTGCAAACAGTAAGTAGAAGCAATGAATAATTACGTCAGAAAAATACCCTGAACTAAAATTAGCTCTCAACTGTGGAGGAGCTGGCTCCACTCCGCAGGGAGCACAATCCAAAAACAGCCTTTCTGAGACTTCTTTCCCAGTGTGGCTGCATGGATAAAGTGCCCTTGTATTCTGAAAATATTCCCCTGCCTCGCTTGTGAGGCTTTTCC
>KZ505848.1:510746-538249 GCA_002844005.1 Limosa lapponica baueri
TTTGGTCTTTGACAATATTGAATTAAAGTTACTAAGGTTGGCGAGGGAGGGCGGGGGAGGCCTCCTAAACTGATACACAGAGCTGCTTTTTTTGTTGTTGTGTTTTTCCCATAGTTGAACCAACTGTTTTAGGTACTATCCAAAGCACCAAAGGAAACTCTTTTTTTACACAATGAAGACTTCCAAGTTCTATCATAAATCTTAAAGCTTATCTGATTAGCATCCAGAAAAGTTAATTGAAGCTTCTTTACACTACATCTAGCCATATATTTTGTAACAAGCTTCATGGCACAAGGACAAGATAATGATTTTTAATTTCTGTAATATACTAAGATTAATTTAAACTGTCAACAGGGATGTAGTATTGCTTGAGCTTTAGAAGGTCTGTTATATATTACACAAGACATTGTCACACAAGAGCAAAACCCATTTAATTCAATAGACTTGATACAGCTACTGCTTTCAAGGACGCACTTTCTGTCCTTATCTCAACAGCAGCATTTGAAAACAAAACAAATTGTGGTTTTTTTTCCAAGATACATTCTGCAGTCCTGATACCTATTAGCATGCCACCCTAACTTTTGCATACATCTAGTTGCTGTTTTTCATGCCTCTGTCAAGGTGCAGAGACCTTTAATTTACTACAGTCTAAACTCAAATCACATACTAAAACTCTTGACATGAGGAAAGTAAAAGGCCTTTCTACACTCAGTCTCCACTTGGACAGGATAAAACCACTGGGGTAAACCTCCAATACATCATGGTTTAGGACAAGCTTATTTTAAAAGCAAGACAACCTTATAAATGGAAGCAGGTACCCATTACTGGCTTGCCAAAAAAATAAAATAATGTGAAAAAAAAAAAAAAGACAAAAGAAAAAGCCATGTTTCCCAGACCAAAATAAAGTCACGAACTTACTCACTGAAGAGTCAAATAGCACACATTTCACTTAGATCATATGAGACACACCTTATACCACACAGTAAGTCTGGGAGAACAGAAACCAGAACTAATTATTCAGGTTAAGCTAAACCAAGTACATGAATCCCAACAACTAAGCTCTTATCAATACTGCTGCGTCCTCACCATGTCTGCACTTCCCTCATGTGCATCTGGGGCTTATTTTATAGCTATTTGTGCCTAAAAAAAAATCCAGGTTCTTTTCTGTTGTTGTACTTTTGGTTAGTAAAAAGATTAATGGACAAGTACTACAGACACTCAATGCTTGAGTGATTTGGTTGCATTTGCATTGAAACAAAATTAACTTTGGTGCCAACCCAAACTAAAACACAGCTCAAACTCATTCTTCCTCACACGCTAATTCGTTTGGCTTTTCCAGCCAAACACATGCTAATAGTCAGGTATTCAGAGTGCTAATTAATCCAGATATACCCACAGTGTAGCAGCTTCTCAGGCAGCATTTTCAGTGAAAGCAATGGAAGTTCTCCAGAACCACAAAGGAACAAGAGTCCCTCCCTCCACCAGCAATACCTGCCTGAGGCACATTTGTCTACATGAATGCAGACATAGACACAGTGAATGTAGTAAGAAATCTTTCTAATTTTAATAATCCTGCCATACACTAAGAACACATCTGCAGTTGGTTTTTGTTAACAGTGTTCCTCTGCAGCAGGCCACAACTGGAGAAAACTCCAAGCGCTGCTCATGGTAGCATCACAACCTCCCTTCATGATACTCCTGGTTTATTATTCCACTTTGCTTCTCTCACCTCCTGCCTTGACTTTCGTCTTTTAGGTTATGGGCCACACTGACCTGAGCAATACAGTTTTCTTGTTTCAACAGCTCTTGCTGTCCTATTTTTCCTCCACTATAGGCACCTCTCTTACTCAGATTCTCAGCTACAGTTACATATATACAGTTACACACCTTCACATGTGCTTTGTAGCAGGGAGGCTGAGAAGGAATATGGGCCAAGAAGCATTAACAGCCCATCACACTTTCATCCAAAAGTGTAAGACAGATACATGTCATCACTCCTGAAAGCTGAAAACACAGAAGGAGCAGGAAGCAGATAGTCTTGTGTTACCTGAGGGAGCATAGGGCTTTTCCATCCTCCAGAGTTTGACCAGCTGGCTCCAATCCTCATCAAGTTTCCCCCTGTGTCCACAACCACTCCTCTTAAAGTGCTACCCCAGCTTCCCTCTACATCCAATTTCCTGGCAGCAAGACAGATCTTCAGCCTACCTGTTCTGCCAGTTCTCCTTTGCTAACTCACCAAACAAGCACACTCCCTTTCCTGATCTTTGCAGCTCCAGGGTGTCATGTTTGTGAGAGTAAAATCAATCTTGGCAAGGCCTGCGAGGGCAGAACCCCCAATCCAGGAAACGTGTGTAGGTGATTTCTTGGGGGCTGTAGCAGAAGACAAAGCCACAAGCTCAGGCACAAGACAGGTCAAAAAGGGTATAGAAAAAAAGACATGATTAGAATAATGATGCCTTCCCAAAAGGGAGAGCAGATCCCTAGGGAAGAGTGGGCGAAGCAAGACAACCTTCCAGAAGTGCTGCTGGGGACAAGGAGACTCTTGCCCCTCTCAAGAAAGTAAGGCAAAATGGATGACAAAGAGACTGGGCAAAAGCTTTTCTTGTTTTCACACTAGTTCATACATTGGAAACTGCTTGACCATTTAAGGCATATATCCCTGTCCCACTCAGTCTACTCCTGAGTGTGCAACATGTTTGTGGCTCTTATCAGGCAGGAAGCAGACGCAACCCAGAAAGACTTCTCTTCAAAAAAACTAAACACCAAAAAAAAAAAACCCACCTTCAACACACATGTAATGGAGATGTTCAGCCCAGGAACTCAGACTATATCTAATCCAAAGTATAGCACTTGAACCACACATAAAGGAGACACAGAAGCCTCAGCTCTATCTACTACTCTGTTCCTGTTGTGCTGTATTGCATGGTACAGTAGACAACCTTTGAGATGTGAATGCGAGATTAAACAGAGCAGCAGGAGGTTAAACTAGTACTGCAATTCCTACATTTCCCCTGTGTTTTTACACCATACTGCAGTTTTTAGTGATAGCTCCCAGTGAAGGTTCTCTATAGAGAAGCACTGAAACTTTTGATTATTCTTCTTACTGAAAGCTTTTGCTGTGAAAAGTGAAACACTTAGTGATAGCAAGGCTTGGGAAGAGGGGCCCTTAGAAATCCATGGAGAGATAACAATGGTAGATCTTTTTGAACCTTAGTCTCACCACTCTATGCACCAGCCTAGTATTAAGCAAGCCTAAAATCAGAAATGAGTTGTATCTAAATTAAAAAAAAAAAAAAAAAAGATTCTGTAACCTCAGTGCTGAAAAAGGTAAAAAGGTCTAAATGATTTTCACATTCACAGTTGCTTGGTATTACTGAGGTTCCTACTGCAAAAATCAAAAATGTAACAGGTATATAGTTTAAGGAATTTCATGGAGAAAAACACTTATTTCACTCTTCAGAAACTTCTCATTTTGAATTCTTCAGGTAACAGAATACCTGAACAGCACTAATATGTATTCAACAACAAATAAACGCATATGAGCCTGGAATTAAAAAATTCTTCTTTTTCCTACAAAAAATTCAAGAATCGAACAGATTTTTAGTTCTCCCCTCTGAGCATGCAGGAAGGCAACAACTATGTTCACGTTCTTCTTACATTGCATAACAAATTAACCTTTCCTTTGTAGCACTCAAGCCACCAGTAAATTTCAAGTAGTCACTAAACTGTCCTGTAATATGTAAGCTTGTTAAGCAGCCTAACACAGTTTGTGCTTGCTCTCCTTGTGCCTTCTCCTCTTACTCTTGTCTTTTAGACAGTTCAGTTTTACTGCGCTTCTTACAGCACCGTCTCTCACATGCTAATCTTCCTCTGAAGACATTTACTGTTACTGCACGGGGGACGGTTTCACCTCAGTCAACCAGGACATCATTGAATTATGCCACACTAACAAACATACGTTTGTGAAATATGACTTTAAACCACTTTACCACCTCCCAGTAAATATGCTCCTTCACGTTAATTTTTGCTGTTCATTATTCTAACTCACAGTTTTCTAAGCTACAGCAGACTGTCTCAGTGCCTGCTTGCTAATGAAAAAACATTTTAATTTAAAGCTCTACCTCGCTGCATTTCTGTTTATAAAACAGTTCTGATGCTAACAACTGTTTTGCATAGTAATCTCCAGCAGGGAGGCTTTAGTAAAATCACAATTGACAAACAGATAAACTTCTCCATTCTGGATAAAGGAATATTGAAAATATAATACTCTACCAGTCTAAAAACTGAATAAACAAAAGTGTGTTATTTTTGATAGGAGCCATTTCCTTTTTATTATGATAATTACAATGCATTTTTGCTACATATCAGAAGTCCTATTTATAAGTAAATAGCTAGGAATAGCCCATGGCAAAAGAGATTACAATTCATACGGTTTCTGTTAATGCAGAAGTTGTAATTCTAAAGCTACTTTAAATATAGTAGAGGATTAACTCATTCAATTGCTACTTGAAATAAGGTAGAGAAGCCTCCAGTAATTCAGCTGTGCAAAAACCTCAGAAAAGCAATTGGTACATACGCAGGTACCCTCCAACCTTTCTGTCCTTCTCTAGCAGCCACACAGTGGTATTACTCACAGCACAGCTGTTAAAAATACTTCCTGTGCCTTCCCATTCAGTTGGTTGAAGATTAGGAAATTTTTTTGAGGTCATAATCTGTATTCTCTATTTTAAAAATTATTTTAGGTACTTGTTCAGCAATGCAAATTCTTTTTTTTTCATGTTAACTTGAGTAATGATAATGAAGCTAAAACAACTTTACTAATGTAATTGATGACTTTTTCCTCTTTGTAAATCATCATTTCATCATCTTGGTGGCAAGTAGGCAACTCCCAATTCAAATTAAAGGGTATCATTAGTGGAAACATTCCACCAATGTTTTGCCCACTGATTTCATAAAACAAAGTGCTACTGCACCAAGCGGTATTAAATCTGCTTAACATTAAAGGCAATGGTTGTGTAATTAAAATACTGAAGGATTTCTGGGCTGTGTTGTTGGGGTTTTTTTTCCCTAAAGGAATAGCAGAGCTTTAGGACTTGCATCTCTATCTACTAAAGTGAGATTAAACCCTGCAAAGAAATATGTGTATATTCAGTTTTCTTCAACACAAGTAGTACCTATTAATGTTATATGCAACTAAATACTTATAGATCTACACAGCTTCAAGGTCACTCACATGGAACACACAAGTTGCTTTGGCAGTTGATTATTGATGGTACTAAAAGAAAACTATGAGATAATTTAGTAAATTCGTGTTTGTTTTCTTAAGTTTGCCTTCCCTATACTTTTCATTATTTTGTACATCCTGATCATGTTTATTCTGTTTTTTCCTGTAACTTTTCCAAATGTTTTTCTGTAGAAGCTTTTATAAGACTAACATTCCTGCCATTCCTCTTCTTTTTAAACCATCCTTTAACTTCAATATGATCCTTTAAAAAGAAGCATGCAAAAAGCACTAAGCTCACTCTAAGCAAGGTATAACATTATGCAATATCGCATAACAGTTTCTTTCCATTTCTTTATTTAAATAATCCTTTTCAGTATCAAGAAACCCACTAGTACACACTAGATACCCCATTAAAACTTTGATTCAGAAGTTTAGGTCATTTTACTGAGTGTTTTATTTAAAATGTAATAATGAACATTAATTGTTCACACTGCTCCCTCTTGTGAGCCTTACTTCGCATTTGCTAACATGGACTGTAATTTGCTATCACACTGCCTACGCACAGATGACATGCTAATCACTGACTAATGCCTAGGACTCCTCATGTATGAGGACCTTTCATATTTGGTACTATAAGCAGGACAACAAACCTTTTGACAGATCTTGGTGTAACTGAGAGACAAAGACAGGGAAAACATACAGAAAACACTGCACAGGCAGTGGTCATACAAAATTAACTGTTGACTTGTCCTAGACATCAGGAAAAGCATAATAAAGCAGTCATTCAGTGGGTGCTGACAAGAGTTTCTGCTCTATGAATGGTGAATGCTCTTTGTTATCTATTACTCAAAATTCAATTGTAGCCTGGATGTAAAGACCAAAAGAGGTCTGAACCAAAGACGATAACCCAGAGTACAGGCCCAGAGGAAAAGGAGATGATGAAGCTGTCCACAGTGAACTAAAACAGGAACAGCAACAAGGTCCAAGGAAACAATATCAGCAGCAAAATTGCAGTCACGTTCAGCCAGCAATATGTGATGGAATGTCACATAGATCACACACAGATCTTTGGAAAGTAGGAGGCACAAATCAACTGAAGGCTGGCAGAACGCCTGTTAGGTTCCCCAACGCAGTACACTGCTTGTAGTAGCATTCAACTACTGTAATAAAAGAAGAAAAGCCAGGCAGAAGAGGAGTGGTAAGAGATACAAGAGTGGAATGGAAATCACAAAGTCTCACAACAGGGATAGGAAGGTTGATAACCAAGTCTGCAGGGGAACTGGCAGCAGCAATCTCACTGGGCACTGCTTGCTTAAGATCCAAATAAGCAAACAGTCTCTCTGGTGAGTAGAAGATTTAAGGAGTTGGACAGTCCATCAACACAGAAATTGAAATTACTACTGAGGAGTGCCACTGAGTATGAAGAGAGGGGAAGCGACAGGGGGGAGAATAGCAATAATGCATCTTTCACAGAACTACATGCTGGGGCTTTACTAGTATACTTTTTCTACTTAGTGGTTTTAATATTTTTTTCCTGTTTTGTTTAATCAGAAATGAACTTTGTTTTCTTGGCAAGGAAAAATAATTTTTTTTCGTTCGGCCTCAAAATCTTTTTTTAATTGTCAAGAATCTGCACGCAAATCCTAGAAAAAAAGTCATATCATGATGAAAAAGCAGAATAATAATTTTAAGAAGTACTGATAAATATTTCTCCTTTTTCTAATTTTTTTCAAATTTGGATTACATCTGCAAATAGCTCGGGTTAGCCTGAAACAACATTTTTGAAAGTATACATTTTGAGGAAAAATTTAACACACCTATGTAATTCTTACTTATGTAGGATTGGAAATTATTTTACTATAAAAACTGAGCTATTGAAAAAAATATGCAGATAGTTCAATTCTTTCATAATCTCTAAAAGGACAATGGCCATAGCTAGAAAAATATCGCTGTCTTTGTTGCATTCTGCAGGCACAGACTGCTTCCAAAAATGAGAGATTAAACAGACTAAGACTCTTCAGCTTGAGAAAAGAGCTGTCAAATAAGACAGAAAGGATATAATAGGGTTCTATAAAATCAAGGACGGCATAGAAAAATAAACATGAAGTGACTATTCACTGTCATACAAGGACTAGGGAATCAAGTGAAACTAAGAAGTTTCTAGAAGAAAAACAGAAGCATGTTTCAAAATAATGTGCAATTAAAACAGTGGAACTCATCACCGCAAAATGCTGCAAATGACAAATATAAAAATGTAAAAATAAGCTGGATAACTTCAGATCCATGGCCAAGACTAGAAAAAGATCTTTTTTTATTAACTTACCCTCAAGCACTGCCTGATCATCCTATCATAATTAGATCCTTCCATTCTCTGCTTTCTACTGCAATATTTTAAGAACCATGCTTGCTTTCAAACATGTCACACTTACATTAAATTTTGAACTATAAAGCAAATGCACAATTCTACTTTCCACACAATCTAAGCCCATATATGAGTTTAGCATGAACTCACCTAGGCCTCTGAATCATTAGTCCTGACTCAGCCAGGTATATAGTTACCTAATTATCATTTTAATTTCCACAATGACAAAAAACCCAACAGCATTCAGGCAAAAGTTTAACTTGACTGAAAAAGGCTGTAGTGAGAAAATTAAACTGTTCTTACAGTAGTGAGTAAAATACTCCGGGAATTACATTATTTTTTTAATGTAAAACGATCACTTTAAGCCAGGGCAAATAGTTCATGTAAGTGATCCAGTGTAATTCCATCACAGTGGATTCAGAGAATATCAGATTCTAAGGACGTCTTTGATCTTTCACCCTATCAATCTGAATTATGATATATATTTTAGCACAAAACCTTACTTCTAAAAAGAAAGGTAGGAAAAGGAAAGCATTTTGCTACTTTTCTCAGATCTTGCAATTTTACTACAAGAGATAAAGACCAAAGTAGAGATCAAACTAGTAAATTAGTAACAGGAAGCAAATGGTAGGAATCCACCAAATATACCTGGATGGCTGCCAGGTTCTTCTGTTCCTGTGATGGAGCCTCATGGACAAAACGCAGCCAATTAGAATGGCGTGGATTGCTTGCATCCAGGATATAAAGGACTTCACCTTTACTCCCACGAACCTGAATCATTAAAAAAAAAAAAAAAAATCAAGCAAAATTAAAAAACATGTAAAACACTAATGCATGCTTGTGCTCAGCAAGTGAACCTTGCATTCAACAGGTACTCACAGCTGTGGTGCACATTCACCCTTTTCTGTACATATATTTATTCACCTAAGGATACTCAAATCTGACAACTGGCGTTAGCTTACTTTATTGAGCTCCCCCTCTCTTTTCTCAGCTTTTCCTTTAGTAAACAAGTATTACGACTGATTCCTGGGTCTCCTTGATCTGACAGTATGGTCACTAGCACTCAGGTTCCTTCCTCTTTTTGTTCCTTCAAGTCCTTTTTCTTTATGATCTTGCCAGAAACCAATACAACCTGAGAGGTCCTTTCCCATTCCAACCTTATCAACTCTTTCCCAGTTTTCCTTTTTGAGTTCTCCTCCTTCCTGTGTTCTGATGCATTTTACTCCCCCAGTCTACCTAATTCTTCTCATACCTTCCTGTCTTTTGACATGCAGTCTGTCTCTCATCGCTTTCTCCAAATTAAGGTTGTAAGCTCTCCTGCCTCCAATTCCTTTTCCTTTCCTCACAGCTTGCTGTTATTGTCCTATCTTCCTTCTCCAAAAGACTGTCCAAGATTGAACCACTTTCGTCTGTAAGCTATACTTGTCCTCTAACTCACGCTATTGTGCAGCGTTTCTCTTCTGCTAACAGTACACACAAGGTCAACAGTAACTTTCATCTGGACAAAAGGGATAAGACATTCTCCAATCTCGTGCTATTCCAACCACCATTTGGTTCCAAGACCAGAGTTCAGGCACTTGTTCATGAGTTTCTGCATTCCTGCAATCACCCATATCCATTCAGTCATCTTTGACTTGACAGCTCTTCACCCTTCACTTTCTTTTTCATATTTGATACTCTTCTAGACTCACTTGTCCTTTGCTCATTATGTTCTAGCAGATCCTGTTCACCCTCTATGGCCAAGTCCTAAATCCATCTATTTCTGCCTACTTTCACATTTCCAGAAGCATCTCAACCCTAACTGGCCAACATTACAAAAGGAATACATCCATATCTGAATTCAACTTTTCCACTACCTTTGCAGTTTCCCTTTTCTGTAAACTTACCAGTTGCTCAACCAACTTCCAGCCTGAATTAGTTCTCCACTCCCATCCCCACAACACCATCCTCTTTTTGCTTCTTTATCACCAAATAAAACTTTTCTTCCTCATATAAATTCCAAATCCAATAGACATGCCTTCATTACTGTTAACTCTTACTGTCCCACACCATTCCTAAATATTGTAGAAGGTTATAAAACAGTTATTGAAAACCATATTCCTCATTTCCCTTTCAAGTCTTCTATGAGTTTGTTTTTCTGGTTTTGGATTTTATTTTGTTTTCCCCCTTTACCATGGGTAAAATCCATTTTGCCCTTTGGATGGAGACATACCTTCAGATCAAGGACCAATATAATTGCATTTATTCATTCCATATGTCCTATTTTACAGTTCACTTGAACATCTTTTATATATGCCTCTCTAAAGGAAATTTAAATATGGAGCCTCAATAAATAGCAGTCAGTAAAACTATACTTGGCTTAAGTTTTAATCAGAATAGGAGATTATTTCAGCAAACAAATTAGTATACTATGTAGGTAAGGGCTGTACATTTAGTAGAAGAAACAAATGTTCAGGTTTTGTTCACTAAATGAAGAAGCCACTTTAAGAAAAGAATTGTGCACACAAGATATGTTATATCAGGAGCCTTTGGATATCATTAGAGATCCACACAATTTCTATGACTGTGACAAAAATCTAGCTTACATTGAAAAAAAAAAAAATAGAAATAGAAACTTAGTATTAACCAAGTCATTCTTCCCACTTCAGGCAAAGACACACTGCTGAAAAAAATACAGCTGCCACTTTGCCATATAAAAAATGAATCTTGAATCCCCACTGATACAGAAGATAGGGAGCCATGCAAGAAGGTCATACAGCCACACTATTATTCCATGTGATTTATTTCTATAATGAACTTATTTTCTTTTTCATCTGTCAACACAAAGTATCCAGAGCAGGTATTTCCTACGAGCTAGGGATTTCAGCTGTGTAAGATCAAAATTAGATTGTCTTCATGGTTTTGTATTTAAATTGCTCACATACTTGCTATATTTGTTTCTACTAAATGCAATATCATATTTCTTGCTTAAATTACCTAAACATTTAGGATATCATTAGAAAGAAAAAACTGTATTCCATTACAATAATAGCTGGTGACAGCATGCTGTTCTCAGATTAAAACAAAAAAACCTACTGTAGTTCTGCAAACAAATAGAAGTCTTCAAAATTTATTACTGTTCTTCCAAAGGAAGACATCATATCTTAAGAAGGACACATCATGAAATTGTGCAAACTTTAGAACTTGTTTAACTTTCAAGCACATAGATTAACCACAGTGAAAAGCATCAAACCTACATATTTAAATGCACCTGGAAACAATATTATCTAACAATAAGCATTGCAATGGTTTTCCCAGAGAGGCTGCATAGTCTCCATCCTCAAAGATACAGATACTCAAAAGCTCTCCTTGGCAGTTGGCACTAAGTGGCCCTACTTGAGCAGGGGGTTTGGACCAGATGACCTCCAGAGGTCCTTCCAACTTCAGCCATTCTATCTTTCTGTGACTATTCACCAGGGAAAGCAATGCCTGCTCATTACTGGAACCATTGTTTTCATTCGGAACGTGGGCAGAATGAGTGGAATCAAACCATAAAAGTAAGCACCAATTTTACACAAAAATACATGTTAACGTTGTGTTCACCTCCTGAAAAGCCACTTGCCAAGCAGAAGCACTGCATTGATTATACAGTAACAATCATCCAGTTCTAAATAGGTAATCCACAGAGCAGAACCTCACTGAGTGAAAATGGTTAACATTGCAGATTCACATCTTTGAGCAATTAAAAATCAAGCTAATGGCTTTGTGATTTAGTTATCAAAGTATGGGTTATAGAAGCCCACCATGTAGGTCCTATAAAGGTTTCCATCAGATCTTGAGTTGGAAAGAGAAGCAACAAAGATCCTATTATAAAAAACATACATTACACTACTTTTTCATCCATTATTCTTCTTCATTTGCTTGATCCTTAAATTATGTAAGAATCATTTATATTCACTTCAATGATACATGATCATCTCAGCTGTTCTTTCTCAGTCTCTGACAATACACGACAAGATATTGAACACACAATAAAGACTTAACACATAAGGAAACTATTGATAAAGGAATATGATAAATCCCTTAAAGACGTGTTATATTTTCTATTGCTTTTTTCACCTCGTAAAGAAATAATGCCGCATCAAATACACAGATGTGAGGAAGAAAAGTCAAGAAAAACAGCCAAAACACCGTACTTTAATACAGTCTAGACTGGTGACATTTACCCCCCCTTTTCTCATTGGTTGCATGGATAGGTGAGTTTCCTAAAGGACCAACCAATTTTTAAGCACCATGGAAGTGAATCCCAAACTTAATATTTAAAACAAACAAAAAGACCAACTCTTGCTTTGCAAATATATTTCTCAAAGCCAGTACAAGTTAATCATGGTAGTTTGATGAAATAAACAGCTAGACTTTAAATTTTATGTTTAAAATAAGTGCACCTAAATCTCATCCGTATTGAATTATTAATGAATCAAAGTGAAGTTCGGAATATGTCCCAGAGGGTGCTCCTTCCAATAACAGTCCACTAAAGTCCTCAGCCGTGCTTCTACTTTGTGGCATGACCAAAAACAGTTTAGTTAGGAGATATATCAATACAAGCTAAAGTGCTTTACACCTGGGTCTGCCTGTAAATCTGTTCTGATATCCGAGGAGATGGGATCAGAGATAGCTGTCACTAAGACAGATGTTGCACTGTAGGCCCACACAACGCTGCTAGCTGCAGCAACAAAGAATTTTCTTTCATGCACTCCTCCATCAGTGACACTGGAAAGCATGAGAAATGTACTGCATAGCTTTATTATCTCCCCCAACCCCGGCAGTCACACCAGCTATACCAGCAATGGAAGAAAACGTGCCAATGGTGTCAAGTTGCTTATGTGCTTCTCAAGAATCTTAAAGATACTGCAATCTACCTCTCTACACCACCGAACTAGGACTCAGCATTTACATTTCTGGAGTGCTCCCCATATTGAATACGGTTTCTTGGCTTTGTTTATCTGTGAGAACCCTGTTGTACAAAAATTCCCCACATATATCCTTACCACTTCCTCCATAAGAGACCTGGAGAGCTGAACAGGATTCATTCTGCAACAAAGCTTCCAATCCACTCCTAGGGGACCTTTTTCCAATCACCCAGCCAGTCCAAGAATCTTCAGGGCAACTTAACTTGCCTACCACAACTATTGCTTGCAGGAAATTGTTGGAAAACTGACGATGCTTTCAGGGAGAGGAAATGAAAAATACTTTTGTATATCACAAACTAAAGTAGAAAATTCTTTAAGGAAGATTTTCTTAATGTATCTGCATTTCCCCCACATATCTGAACTGTTACAATCTTTTATAGTAATAAGATACTTAAAATAGAGGCAAAAGATTTTTTACAGGCCTGAGGTTCCCTGATAATTTTGTGAAGTAGTATCAATTTCACAATGCTAAAGAACATATTTGTATGTTCAAATTGTGACACTTGAACCTGTCACCTGTGTACGTGACTAATTCCATGTTTGAATGTTATTTTCCCAGTTTCTATATAGTTGATATTACCTGAACCAAGAAAAATCATCCAGTTAGCTTGACATGTGTTCCTTAAGATCCTCAAGCTACAGTGGCTAATTCAGAAAGGATTTTAAAAACTATTTTAACAGGACCTGAACTCAAGCACAAAAGTACTTCTAATTGATTTTCTAGGGCCACCAAACTAAAAATGCTCTTAAGTCATGAAACCACTGCTAAATAATAAAGGATTCAGTCATTTTCATAGATCAACAGAGATCTAGAAGGACTGTATGATATGCCTTTGGTTAACATGGAGAATCAGCAAAAGAGCTAGAAAGAGACCTCAAAAGCTTAGCCATCAGCTGATGATGTCATGCTTTAATGTTTTCTTTTGTTTAAAAACAGGAAACAGGACCCTATCCCTATTTCCTTTAAATAAAGGGGTAAATCAACAACAGTTGAGGCTGCCTTCTGTAGTTCAACAGAACATCTTGGTCTAGAACGCATTTATTGCTGAGGCCCTTTCAACCACTGAGACCAAGATGTTCCTGTAGTTTCTGTAATGAATGGAGTTAACCTGGAGTTTCTATTACCAGTGAGCGGTGTGACCAGACATGCAGTTACCTTTGATTTCTCATGCTAAATAATTAAGTAGCAATTAGTCTCATATTTAAGTATAGGTAGACCTTGGCATAAGCCTAGAACAAGGCTGATTCAAATTCATGCCTGATAACCCATGGCAAGATCTTGATATGTGGTCATTCACTATAATCAAACACCTAAAATGCATACACATATCCAAAGCATACACCAGACACAAGAGTACCTCAGATTGAATTATTATGAAGAATTATCTCCTTCAGAATCAACACATAAGGTATCACTGAACTAATTAGTTAAATGCCTTCACAGTAAGATGAAATAGCTGACACTCACTGTTACCACACTGAGAGTTTTACCTCAAGATTGATCAGGACATCATTGAATCATGCCACATTAACTAACATCATGTCACTGTACAAGTATTTGGAAAAAAATGTGCCTCTATTTATTGTATAAGCTACCATATGAAACCCTACACAGGCCTAAATAACGTCTAAGCTGCTTGTAATGCCCATCAACAATATGCACTATTCCATCTGCTAGCCTTTTAGGCTGCAATGAAATTATCTCCGGATTTTCAAAATACATCCAAAGTTGTCATATATGCTACTTCAAAATGCTCATGAGTGCAATTGCAAATACTCTACCATGCACACCTGGCAAGAGAAGAAGAAAAAAACTTCACTGAAAATAAGCAGATGGTTATCCTTGCTGAAGGCAGTAAACACACTGTCTGATTTCTGGAAACCATTTTCTAAACATTTATAAACCTGAAAATCTATGTTCATTCGAACACTCACATAAAGAAATACACTGTTTTCTGCACTGCATTTTTTTTTTGATTAGCTGAAAACATGATTTTTATTGTTATTAGTACAAAGCAGCTAGATGCAATACTTCTGCATCCTCAGTTTCAGACCTCCATCACAGAGCTCACTCCAGAGCAGAATCTAGTATTTTAACATTGCTGTAGAAAGTATTAAAATAGTACTTGCAAAAGAAATCTGAAGCAGCAACTGTTGATTTGCTGACTCACTAAGAAGTATTGGGACATAGACAGCATGTGACATTTTTCTTCAGCCAAATTATACAGCAATAGTTTTTCATGTTAATGAAGATTCTTTTGTGCATGATGTTATTTGATCGTGTCAGAGACAAAACGGTTCAGAAAGCTTGTTCCTAGACTTCTGTTAACATTTTATGGAGACTTCATAAGAAGGGTTGAACTTAATTGTCACTGGAAGAATACCCAATCTCCTTAAGCAAATCATATGTGATCATCTATAGCAAGTTCAGATTAGAATACCTATCGACATGTGCTTAACTGAACTTAACTGAAGTTAAGTGCTTAACACTTAACTGAAGATGTGAAGCTAACATTCTCAGTTACTTTCAGGAGCAGATTCTTCTCATCACCAAAATCAGAAGATCATTAAGGTGCCTGTTCCAAAAGTCACTAAAATTAATACAAAGTCATACACTAGAGGTTGAGGTAGTTATCTTTCTTTATGTTAGAAGCAGCTGATTTATGAAATATAGCTAAATATACAAACTGGTAAGAATATTAATGAGTACTTTGGACACCAATCTATCCCAGTGGGGATTAATTCAACAAAACTGAAAATCTAGGACACAAACTTGCAACTGAGATAGGGCATCAATGTCTGACTTGTGTGGCAAAAATTATTTGAGATGCATCTTGCATAAAATATGCATCCAGGTGCATTTGTCTAAGAAATGAGAAAAACAAAAACATTTCTGAAAATCAAACGAAGATTCACACAAAAACATTAAAAGTAAACACATACTATCTGAGAAGCAATGACGGGGAAGGTAGTCTTCATGAAGAAAAAATAAAGACTCATTGCTAAGAACTAGATTTCTAATATTACATTCATCTCGAGAGCAAACAAAGAATTCTTCAAATTAAAAGTTATTTTATCATGAAACTCAGGACATAATTCGACTTAATGCCTTGTATGTAAAAGCCGTTCCTATGCCAGAACCACATTTGAAAGGCAAGATATCAAAGAGAAAAAAAGAAAAAAAAAAAAAAAAAGAAAAAAAACCACACACCCCCCACCATCATTAGCTTAAAGTGCTTGACTCTCCTACCTCAATCCTATACATTAAAACTCTGATCCAAAGCTGGTTGTAGCCAATAACAGATTTTCTGTTGCCTTCACTAGTTTTCAGGCAGGCTTATTCAACTGAAAACTACTGTCACTGCCAAAGTGATAAGAGTCAAGTAGTAGAAACGTAAGTTCGTTTAATTTTCTCATTTAAACAAAAATTAACATTAGCTTCCATTGAAAGATTGATTTCCAGCATGTTTCTGTTCTTCTTGGTTTTAACTTCACAATGAAGACAACATAATCTTGGCAGATAGACAGAAACCAAACCTGAAATATGTAACATTCAGCATTACACAGCGTATTATATGCCATCCAATCCTGACCAACATTTCTTCATGGTATGTCAGAGTATTTGAAGAAGGACTAAGTCTTTCCAGCCCTCCCTGTTTTAACATTTGCCAAAGTCATCAACAAAAGCATATATGCTTGCGACAATCCAGTAGTAGTGAAATGAATGCCATTTTCTTGGTTAGGCACAATAAAGAAAAGAAAATGAACAGATATCTTCCCTTGGGAAAGAGAACTTCTGTGAACTTCAATACCTAAAGATTATTCTGTTCTTGCCTTAAAGCACTGCTCTTCCAGCATATACATATAATTTAAAATTGCTATGCTAAGTATACTAATACAGGCCAATGAAGCAGTATTTAATTGAAGCGTTAGTGGAATGCTAGGAATAAGAACAAAATTCTCAATTCGTCACCAGCAACTAGCTGCATACTTCATTAGCACAACATGCAATTCAGTCTCAGAGATAACAACACGGGGACTGGGGGATAACAGGAAGGTGGTTTCTTGACAGAAAGAAAGCAAGAAAAAGCACAAAGCTATTTGGACATTTTCTTGTTTGTTTATTATTACTACTAACTATACAGTTACCACAGGCTGGGTTTTTTCCCCTTTCACATTACTTGTAAATAAAACATTTAAAAATATTTAGCATGTAGCTCTTTACAAGGATAACAGCAAGATCAAGGATGCTTCCCCACCCAGTCCTCTGGAATCTGTTGAATGAGCAAGTTTAAACCTTTCAATTCTTCAAAACTTTGCAAGTTACAGGCAGGCTAATGGCATTGTGTTATATTTAATTCAAACACAAACTCTAACATCCTCAGAACTTACTTTAACAAAATCACTGGACGAAATACATTTTTGGGGTTCCATGTTTTCCCAAAGACCAAAAGAAAACATAATGTGTACAATTCTGTCTCAACATGGTGTCTTAAAGAAGCTAACTCACAATGCTGGTCTCGAAGAAAAAGGAATAGCTTGATCAAAACATACCACATCATAGACCACGACTCCACACAACTAGAAATGCATGTGGTAAACTTCCTCACAGAAAACTATTCCACAAAATTGAAGCTCTGCTCCCAGGCATCACATACCAAGAAAAGAAATGTTCCACTAATGTTCATTTTCACTCGACTTACAAAAAGCCTCTACTATTTAGCCTTCTTTCAAAGGTGTCCTCTCTGAAAAGGCATTTTTTGACTTCCATCAGACTGTGAGGTCAGGCTTTAGTGTGCCTTCATCGAATAGTCTTCAAATTAATTATTTTTAATATCTTTGGTACAGCTGACTATGCACAAACTTGGCGAGTTGCTGTGACTGCCTCCCACAGTCTCTGGAATAACCATCTACTTGGATGATTCAACTTTTTACTTTCGGCATTCCTGGTCTCGATTTTCAACTTAAGACTACTCTCAGGACGATTTAAATTATATTATAAAGCTCACGTTCAGATCAACTTCAGTAAACATGAACAACTTGGGTTCAAACATTCAGGAAGTCATAAAATTTGGTATGCAGGAATCTTTTCAAGGGTCTGAAAACTAGGTTACAATAAGATACTATGAAATGGTTTTAGAACAGCTCATAAAAAACTCATTTTCTTATTTGCTGTTGATGGGGTCATATTAGTGTCATCAGTAAATACATGTATTTGCCTTTTATTTTGTGTCTTACAGAAACAGACAAGTCTTGTTTAATCATCAGCAGTGAGGCATCTGGAAAATCATATGGCTTTCCAACAAACTTAAAGACATTCTCATTGCTGTAATCCACCCACCACCCCTTCTGAAACCCTTGTTCTAGCTCCAGTATTTTATTGATTTAAAATAACCTGCAGAAATATCATGAAAAGGCAAGTGAGCCAGGACACGTTAATATGCAGCATATTCAGCAAACATTTATAATAAAAGCACATTGTATTGTTTTGTTTTCAGCTGTGAACAAAGTAGATGAAACCAGTTGCTATGAGTACAGAACCAAAGGACAGAGGGCAACAAATTGTCCCCACCGCCTCTCTGGGAAAGAATATTTTGGGCACGCCCCTAGATTAAAAAAGTAAGAAGAAAAAAAAAAAGGAAGAAAAGGGAAGGGGGAAAACAAAGGCACAGGGATTCACAGACTTGAGTTAACGCTCAGCTAGGAATGTTTTGCCACCCACTGTATTTATACTACATTTGGGTTTAATGAGATGGGCTTTTAACATTCTCTCACTCATTGTTCTAGTGTGTAGAATCTATTTATAGTTCTGTTAAGACCGTATCAGTACTACCTCTCTTTGTAAGCCGCTCAGCGATGTTAATGCTAGATTTTTTTTCAAACAAACATTTTTTTTTGTAATAAATGCACAGATAGTGCTTTAAGCCAGATTTCAAGCATAAGCTTTTTTTTGTACAGTGTAATACAACATAAAAATAAGCCATCCTTCCAGCTCTAACCATAGGAAGGTGAAAAAGTGGAAAATTAGTCCCACTAGTGGGAAATAAATTTACTTCTCAGTGTAAAACAGGACTAAATATGCATTCAGTAGAAACTGTTTGTCGGGGGTGGGGGGTGTGTGTATGTGGAGAAATAAAAAAAGGAAGGGAATTCTGCTCAAAGACCTACGGCAGGAAAGAAAGTTTACAAAGACAGAACAGAACCACCAAAAAGCAGGTGTTTATAACAAGTTGGAAATGCTGTTATTGCAAGTATTTATCAGTTAGTGTAATCTCCCCAGCTGGTAAACTCAGATTTTTGCTACAGGCAAACAAAGTTATGACAGGAACTAGGACCTAATTACAAGATCTAGTGTATAAACTGCTGTTGCTGCCTAGTATATATGGAAAAGTTAAGAGAAGCCTAGAAACTCATTATGCCTTCATCTGCCCACAGCACCAGGCTTTTATTTCGCTAAAGATCTCACAACTACACATTGCATTACAAAGTTGCTAAGATTTAAAAACTTCATTTATACAATTGCCAAGTCCCAGCACAAGTGTCACAGAAGGAAATGTTTTATATTACAGTTGGAGGAAGCTATAAGCTGACACCTGCTGATCAGCATATATCAGTATCTCAGTAACTTACATTCATCTTCCTATATTCAAATTATTTTAATCCTCTTTTTTTCATTTTCCTATTTTTTCAATAATTTCTCACAATGGTGTTATATTTCTGTGTTTTGCTTGACTTGATATTTTTCACACTTCATTGATTAGAAACTATCATTTGCTATTTCTTTATCATTTTAAAGAAGTCAATCCCGCTCCACCCAAAAAAAAACATATTTTAAAAGGATCAGTAAGTACAAAATCTCACTACAATATCTTTAAGCTAGGGGAAAAAAGAAAATTTAAAAAAAGAATTTGTTACAGTCTAAACTTAATTCTGAGAGCACTTTTTGCTAGGTGTGATGATGTCACTCTAGACTACTCACTTCCCACATGAGCCTGCAGTCTGTGTTCTCATCCAGTTCCTGCGGCATTCGCTTCTCCCCTGCAAAGGGGCCAAATTTTTCACCCTAAGGAATAATTATAAGAGAAAAAGTATCAGTAAAAGAAGAAAAAAAGCAGGCAAATTGCCAAACTCCAGCAGAGGTATCATTTTTAGCTTCAAATGGTAAAGTTCAGTTTCCCTTTGTCATCCTGCTATATGCCAAGAAGGTGCACATCCTTGAGGGTTCAACTTCAAGCTCATTGCCATTCTTTTCATAGCTTGGAGAAGCTCTTAAACCCATACCTTTGCTCTACACACTTATTTCCCCTTTAGGAAACAGCACTTTATTTTAAATAAGGCTGAAATTTACAATTCAAATTTCTTACATTTCTTATAAGATTTTCAGGAAGCACCTTGCAATAGACACCCAACTAAAACATAAAGTATTTGGCAAGCACAAAGTTTACATTAGATTTATTTGCAAGATTATTTGCAACACTACTTTTTGAAGTGCCACAAACCAAAGCACTGAATAAATGAGGTTTTGATCATACAGAGAGATTTGTTTAAAAATGTAGGGAGTATGCATGTGTCTATGAATTAATTCAAGCCTTCATAAACAAAATTAAAATGTTATACCACCTGCTAGTCATAACACATGCTGTGAAAGCATCCATTGATATGGTCTTCCAAAAGTATTGGGTATCGGTGCTTTTTTCCTTCACAGACGTCACACTAGCAGCAGGGTAAATTACTTAAATAGGACTTTCTTCTTACACAGGCCTAACTTTCCACCCCCCTCCTCAGCCTTGTCCTTATTTGCAGTGACAAGCCCGACAAACCAGAATGCAGAATGGTATGTTTAGGAAGTATTCAGACAGAAAAGCTCTATGTACTTTTAAGCATTAGAGATCACAACTATATAACAAAAAGCAACTTTGGTGTTTCTTTACAAATAACAGTATTTTGGCTAATAAAATTCTTGATCTCATCCACATGTCCCTTCCTCCAGGCACATTCCAGGGTCCCAGAAACAGCCTGCTACATGTTTTCCCTCTTGGTAAACAGACTGCCTGCAGGTAGAGTAGAGAGGAAGAAGTGGAATGGAAAACTTTCAGGATCATTCCTCTTGGAAACAACCAACCAAATAAAAAAAAAAATAATGCTTGTATTTAAAATTAAACCTGAAGAAGTAATAAACAAAGGAAAAGAAAACTGGCATTGCATAACAAGGCAACAGAACTGAGGGGCAATATTTTTAAATGTGCACAAAGAAGATTTCATTAGAAAGAACAGCAAAGCAGAAGGTAAAAAGACAAGAACAGCAGAAGACAACTGGAGACCAAAGCAGTAACGGAGCCACAGATATGGGCAGTGATAGCAAAAACTGGCACTATGGGGCTTCACCCTCCTTCATTTGTCACTGATCTCTAGACCACCTTTCATTGTTTGCTCGTTTTTGAGGTCAAAGTTCCTCCCCTGCCAACTTTACAAATCCTGAGATTGAAATTTCCTTGAAATCCTTGAAATTTCCTTCTTCTTTTATCTCATCAGCAATGAAGGTGAAAATAGGTCAATACAGTTATATATGTACAGCCATCAATGTTCTCAGCTTATGCTGAGTGCCACCCCAGCAAACATACTGCCGTCTAATAGGGGCCATGTAGGTATTACATGGGAGGCAGTTTGCTTAGATTAAGGAAGAGGAAGAATCAAGATGGCGGTGGAAGAAATCTGCTCTGGAAACATACGGTCCTACAATAAAGATAAGGTAGGCCTTTGCTAGAGCAGACACCTCCTGCCAGGCTGAACTGGCTTTCCCCATTCACTTGAAACTAATAAGTAGTTTTGGTGCAACAAGGAAAGCAGCTCGCTACGACTGCCGAGGTCCAAGACAGCTTACAGCTAACAGAATTACACCTGCAGAATCTCTCATTACTCGTAGCAATTGTCAAGATGAAAATAAATTTATTGGACTATAATCTAGATTAGGTCTATAGAAAGAGAAAGAAAAAACTCCATCATTTTAATACGGAAATTATTTGAAGGCATAATGAATAAGGAACCTGGAAAAGCTAGTCTCCCAAACTCACTTCAGCAGCAGAATAACACTTCTTAAGATGATATAGAGAGATTAATTTCTTCCTGAAGTACTTTGGAGGCTGCTACAACCCTCACCTCAGTAATACTTTGATCCTTGCAATCCAAAGGATCCCTAGATACTTTATAAACCATCTATAGTGTTAATCTTACCCATCACTGAAGCACACATCACCTCTGGGATGAAGCACAGCAACAGCTTAATACCACATACTGACTCAAAACAAGAAACACCATACATCATTCTTAATGTTAGCTACTCCAAACCAATAAACCTCTACTGCAGATTAAGACCTTCTAGAAGCTCAAAACAATAGCAAAAGCAAAAGGCGGGATGTCCACTTCTAAATGTAAAGTAAATGTCATATGGTCAATAGGTAATTCAGACTTCTAAGCACTTTCAGAGGCCTACTTCACGATTATTTAGCACTTGGAGAGTTGGTACTGAAATTTCTGATTATAAGATCATCTGAAATGTGTTTTACTTCCAGTTAAGACAACCGCAGTTTTGTGATAGCAATAGAGAGAAAATGGTGCAGTGTTTCCTACTCAGCAACATAGATCTTGCTTCACAATTAAGTGTCATGTGCAAAACCTCCTCCTAAACCCAAAACCCCAAGGAATTGCTTTAACAGCTTTTAGCTACTCTGTATCATAGCCATTGAGAGCACTTCAGATACGATTTTTCTTTCCATAGAAAAAAGCAACACACAGTCTGGCTATATCCAACATATCATCTGTGTTATTTACACCATCCACTCTTCCCTGAACAGCTGTGGTGACACATGGTGCTTAGGTCTCCAACCCTTTTTAGTAATACCTGTTTCAACCACTGCCCACAGAGCTACTCAAGAGCTGGTTCTTCAGTCTGTCAAAGAGCAAAGTCTCCCTGTCAGACAAATACTTCTGGTCAGGGCTTTGCACGCCACATTTGTCTGTGCTTCCAGCACAGAGGATTCACTGCTAAAGGACAAGCCTGTAACAAACACTGTCACCAGACACCGCTAATACAAATAGATCTTACTACAACTGTGCCTGCTTTTACCTTCTGCATTCCATATGCAATATATGTCACACTTGCAACATTTCAGTTTTGCTAGGATGTCTTGTATGATGCACTCACAATGGCAGAGTTGCGCAGGCAGAACTCTGTCAGAATATACTTTGCCTGTATAAAGAGAGTTCAAAAGCAATGTGTAGTAATTCAGGCAAGAAAATGCTCTCTTTTTCCTAGCACGCTGTTCTAATGGTTCAATTGACAACAGTGTAAAGGAAGGGGGATCAGACCCTGAACTGACATTCAGAATTAATACTGACATGCAAATGATAATTTCCATGAGCTTCACTCTAGCACTCATTCTGTTTCAGAGTCCAGGGATTAATACACGCTAGTAGCGTACAACCTTCCTTGCTGTGTGAACTCCCAAAGTTTTCAAACGAAAGTTCAGAACCTCAGTGGGAGAAATTTACATCAAGTGATTTAAAACTGTTCTCCTTCCCCCCTCCATTAACACTCAGGGACACCTTGAAAATGAGAGACCCCTACCTCATGGTGTCTAAGTCTTGTTGATGAAACCACTGAAAAATCAGGCAGCCCTCCCAGCCTGCTCAGAGGCAAAACCAGGAGAAAGATTGAAAGCAAAACATACAAAATACACAGAAGTGTATGCTAACTCAGGGTTCATAACTTCAGGTATGCCTTTGTCTGTTCTAACAAGGCACCTGAATAGTTATAATTGGGGTTTCAGATAATCAAGAAACTTTCAATTCAATTGCAAGGTGTCCTGGTTGGGATATGTGAGACCTGCAGTTCAGCTGAACCCCATCTTTCACAGGCCCGGCTTTATCATCCCGAAATGAGGAATTGAACCTCCCACCCCACCGAGCTCTGAGAGGCGGGAGGCGGCAGGAGCGGGCGGGTACCCGAGAGGGGCATGGCGGCCTGAGGCCAGGCCATAACCCAGGCCGGCAGCCCCGTCCGGAGACGCTCTGCCCTCAGAACAGTGCCAGAAACATAAACCAAGGTTTGTTTTTTTTTTAAAAAAAAAAAACCAAACGGGGGAAACGAAAAAAAAATCACCACAGAGAAAGTTCTCCGGCCACCCCGCCGGCCTAGTCAGCGGCCCGGCCCCGCACTCCTTCCCCGCCCCGGGAGGCTCCCTTTTACCGGTGGGAGGGGGCGGGAGGTGCCTCCCCTGAGGAGAGAGAGCCCGGGCGGACGGAAGCGGAGGCAGCGCCGACAAAGCGGGGCTGAGGTGAAGCCGGAGCGCGGCCGGCCGCCGGAGAGGCCGCCCCGCTCTCCTGTGAGACGTGGCAGCCGCTCCCCGCCGGGCCGGGCCGGGCCAGGCCGTTAGCCCGCTCGCCCGGCCGTCACCCACCTTTTTGACTCTGCGGGCCGTGTAGAGCCCCATCCCGTCCTGCACTTTTGACGACTTCAGAGCAAACCTATCCGGCACATACATGCCCAGCATTTTGCACCGGACTCGCCCCGCCGCTTGCTACCGGGGAGGAGGATTACCGGGGACTTCCATCCCACCGGGAATGAGAGAGAGAGACCGGGGAAGGGGGGCAGGAAGAGGGGCTGGTTGCGGGGCTTTCCCGGCTCCTGAGGAAGAGGGGAGGAGCCAGGCCGCCGGCGAGGCCCCCGCCGGGCAGCGGCGGGACGGGCCGGGGCGGAGCAGCGGCGGGACGGGGCCCGGCTGGCCGCGCTCGGGGGCTTCGCGCCGTCGAGGGGTTTGTTTAATCGCGTCGAGTAAATGTCGTGACAGGAAAGACGAGGCCTTTGGGTTTCTGACACTCCCGGCTGCCGAGGCCTGGCCCCGGCCATACGTTCCAGCGCGGGGCCGCCGCGCTGGCGGCCTGACATGTCGCCGCGGTCTAACGCGCAAGCGGCCTGCTCTGATGAGAGGCATAAAGTGGATTCCTCACCCGTCGGTTGGCTTTCGTTTCCAGAGCGAATGGCTCTTCATTGCCCAGTCTCGGCCTTGTGGTCCGGCACAGTTCTGATGATCGGCCTCTTGTCGGGGGCCTGGCCTTTCCCTCGGGTTTCTGCAGTGGCGCAACCCACAGGCAGGTGTGAGAGGAGGGGGGCGAGCAGCCGTGGTGGGACAGGCCACCGAGGGCAACGACAGACGACCTCCCTCACCTCTGGCTCCAAGGAGAGGAGAGAGACTCTAAAAACTGAACTGCTTTAATAAAATAATAATAAAATAAAAGGAAAATAATGAAATAGATACAAAACTGTATCAAGCTCCCAGGATGGCAGTCACATCACTGGCAGGCACCCGGAAGGTCCCAGACTGGACTCAGCAATGGATGCGAACTGGATTCCAGATCTGGATTCAGGAATGCACAGATTGGGATCAAAGCAGACAAACAGAGTCCTCCTCAGGTGCTGGCCATTGAAGAAAGAAACCTGACCCTTTAATCCCTCAGCTTTTATACTGAGCATGATGCAGCTGGGATGGAATACCCCGTTAGTCAGGTTTGAGTCACCTGCCCTGTCTGCTCCTCCCCACAGGTGCGACCCTTTACACTCTGCCGCTTCCAGCCCTCCAACATGGCACACAAAGTTAGCTGACCTTGGCTGTGATACCAGTAAGTATAAGCAAGAGCGTCTCTGCATACCATTCCTTGGCATAAATTACAAATAATCAAGTCTTATCACTCTGAGAACAAACAGTGTCTCCACAACATGCTGTTAATTTCAGAGAGTTCAGTTAGTTAGGGTTTACTTTAGCTAAAAAGTGAAATTACTGAACAGAAAATTGGTTCTTTTTACCTCAAACCAGGGTATCAAATTAGAAATATAACAGAGGCAGCTGGGGTTCACCCTGTCACAAAAATACAGAGTGTTTTGGGTTTTTTTTTTGTTTTAAGAACTAGGACCTCTCACAGACATGGAGAAAAGGAGGTGGAAGGGAGACCTTAGCGCTCTCTACAACTACCTGAAAGGAGGTTGTAGAGACGTGGGGGTTGGTCTTTTCTCCAAAGTAACAAGCGACAGGAGAAGAGGAAAGTGCCTCAAGTTGTGCCAAGGGATGTTTAGGATGGAATATTAGGGATATTAGGAAAAAATCCTTCACAGAAAGGGTTGTCCAGCATTGGAATGGGCTGCCCAGGGAAGTGGTGGAGTCACCATCCCTGGAGGTATTTAAAAGACAGGTAGACATGGTGCTGGTGCTTAGGGGAATGGTTTAGTGGTGTTTTTGGCAGCATTAGGTTAATGGTTGGACTCAATGGTCTCAAAGGTCCCTTCCAACCTAGACGATTATATCTGCTGATACTTACAGATAAGACTGCTTAAGAGAACATGGGTATTCTCACCAGAAGCAATACTCAAACACATTTCATAGCTATGTAACACATAGCTATGTAACAATGCTATGTAGCACTATGTTTTCTCAAATATCACTCAGATTTATCATCATTGTTTTTGTATTGGAGGAATGGGTAAATGTAGATTTAGATTCACTTTTGAAAACACATCATCCTTCACTTCTAGGGATTGTTTGAGGGAACTCAGATGAAATTCCAGGAATTTACCAACCCTAAAGGAACCCAAACATAACACTGTTTTTGTCTAAAGAGTAACATCCTATATATTCTTACAACATGCCAATCATTGTATTCTGACTAATATCGCGCACAATGTACTCTGAACAGGGAGAAAGAAGTTACACTTCAGCAGGTTGCTAACATCACACCAGTACTCTTTTTCATAAAAGCACAATATCCAACATAGAACTTCTTCTAGAAAGCTGATTAATTTCGATTGGGTTTTCAGCCCACATCATACATATTGTTGCTCTCTAAATTGAAGTTATGTTGTAGTTAGAAAAGGGATTTGGTTACTTCTGATTATGCAGTTAAAAGCAAGTATGAAGGCATGTGAGGCAAGCAGAGGGAAGAGAAAAAAACTGAAAAAATGCTATACTTATGGTAGATATCATAAAGCTTTTAAAAAAAATCTTAACAAAGTTAATGTGTATAGTGCTGCATGATATCATTCAATATATGAGCAACTGCTCTGGTAAATTAGATGAGGCCCTCACTTGGACCAGAAAAACAAAAGAGAGAATCCAAAAACATGGTTGGAAGTATGTCTTTGGCGAAAACAACCAGACACACAGGTTTTACACCTAGATTGATAGCCTGGACGCTGACTGATAATTTAGTAGAAAATAAAAAGAATGAAAATGGTGTACCTAAATCTGTGTAAGAATGAACTCTAACACCTCAGATTCCCTGAACAGGGAGAAATTAAGTTGCCTGCGGCAACTGCTTCAGTTTTAAGAGTAAGAACAAAATTTAACAATTCTTTTAGTTAAGATCCAACTCAAAAACTTCCATATGCATAATTGAACATAGTTAATATTTTTGTAGACTACTTTCTTGAATGGAGGCCAATCTGTCTTAATATATATCAGATTAAAATGTTAGCATCATTTTCCCTGTCTCTAACCTTTTCCAAGGACTATGAATATTTTAAAATCACTTTCCACTTTATGAAGGCCCCAGTATCTTTCTCTTCAAAAAAACCCAAACTTGGGGGTGCTTCATTTTGAACTTTAAAAGATTATATTTAACTTCATATATAAGAATAGTACACCATAATTTGCAATGCATTTACATATTTTTTTGTAAACTCTTGAAATACTGAAGACTAATTATTTTCATAAACTTCATCCGTTATTATTCCAGCATGAAATGTGGTTACCCATATCCCATTCATTTTAAGCAAAATAGCAAAGTTTCTGTAGCACTGGACAAAACAGATGCCAGCCTCTGCTTTTGTAGCGTGATGGGTATTGTGACATTAATCAGATATTCACAACTGCCTTGCCACCTCTACCAGCATAAAGCTGACAACTGCTACTCACAGAATCAC
>KZ505848.1:538369-555349 GCA_002844005.1 Limosa lapponica baueri
TCCAGGGATGGTGCCTCAACCACCTCCCTGGGCAGCCCATTCCAATGCCTGACAACCCTTTCAGTAAAGAAATATTTCCTAATATCTAACCTGAACTTCCCCTGGCGTAACTTGAGGCCATTGCCTCTTGTCCTATCATCTGTAACTTGGGAGAAGAGACCGACCCCCGCCTGTCTACAGCCTCCTTTCAGGTAGTTGTAGAGAGCAAACACGTATGCTACAGCTCTGTTCTATTCTGTCCTAGCTGCTGTTTCAAGGAGGGTGAGGTCTGAAAAGTCCAAATGAATCAAATCGGACAGAACAAAGATGAAAGACAGAACATCGTGCTGAATGTATGTTGATCACTCGTCAATGGCAAGTTTTGTATTTGTAACTCTGTTTTGTATTTGGTACATATATACCATATGTGCACATAGGCTCTTGTTTGTAGTGAACAAAATTGATTGCAGAACACACGTATGCCAGCATCACCTTCAGATGAAGATGCAGCAGACACTAGTGAAAGGAATTTTCTTGCTGACATTGCTAAATCATCTGTAAAGTGACCAACTGAACCAGTGAACACACACTTGTTACAGTTGCAGCAGATACACCAGGGGTTGCTGGCATAGCTGGCAGCAACTTGGGAGCATGAAGAAGTCAACCATGCAACATAACTGCACTGACAGAACGTCTCAGTGCTGACCAAGTCTCAGACTCGTGAACCACAAATCTCTGGTACCCAGGCACAAAGCAGCACTTCCAGGGCTTCCTACATGGACACAAGCAGCCACCGGATAGTGTAGAACAGGTGAATAGCTTTCTACTGTCTTAGTAGAGACTCTGTTGAACAAAGTGCAGGAAAAACTTCTGTCAGCCCATTTTCCCAGAGGCTGAGAAGTATGCCTTGCTGTGGGCCTTCCAAAAGCAGGTTTTTAGTCTCTGCATCACGATCCACATTGACCCATCGATTTCTTCTCAGAAGGTCACTGCCAAACAAAGAGTATCATCTGCACTAAATATTTCAGCAGGCATATCTATCCTGTAGAATTAAATCACCACCCTTCCCCACACTCACTGGCTTTCTTTTTTCAAGTTCCCCACTCATAAGCAACAGGAACACCTGCCCAAGTAATTTTCTTTGTTCTGTTTTCAAGTATTCTTTTCTTGGCACCTGCATTAAAACAGGTGCAATTGAAGGGAGGGTCACAATCAATCCAGGAATGTTTGTGCTCACAGAAACAACCAAGTTCATTGCCAAAATGCTGTCTAGGTGGCTTAACTGAACTGAGGGGTAGCACTCATGCTCTAAAAAACGTCTGAGAAACTGGGTTGTGTGTACAACTTGAACAAAAGATCACATGCAGAAACCACACTCACCCAGAGAAAACACAAATGACTTGTCTGAGAGTCCTTAGCCCAGATTAATGACAACACTGTCATTACGCAATGAAGTTGATCTACCGCAGCTGGGCTAAACAGCAGTAGATATTGTTCCAAAAATAGGAGAAAAGTAGCATTGATATGTACACAAGATAGGTTAGTTATTATTTCCTATAATTAAGAATAGACATACTCGATAAGGTCCTGCAAGATTTCGAATATCCATTTTCTCTTTAGCCAGAGTCCTGGAAAGTGGACTGTAAAGAGGATCCAGCATGAAGCAGATTCTGAAGATGAAAACATACACAGATTTTACCTTGTATTGCAAACTGGAATTAATCCAGAGTATTAAAAAAAACAAAACCAAACCCAACACTGTTGAACTGACAGTATGAAATTATATGGAAAGAGGGAAATCTTAAAAACAACCCAGATATGTGAAAGCTCAGCGAGTCCTTTCCTCTTCTTGAGAGAACATGGGAGTTTTGCAAGGAAACGTAAAAGTGGACAAGATTCATGTTTTCAGTTCTACAGCACATAATGCACTTGATTTTTATTATAAAAGCACACTGGCATGTACACGAGCATATTCACTATTTGAGATACATAAAATACATTTCAGTTAACACAACTAGGAGTTTTAAAGTTGGAATAAAGGACTTTTCAAACTTGACACCAGTCACCGAACAAGCCTCAAACACAGAAGTTACTTTCTTTTTTCTTTTTTTCACGGGGTAGGAGTATTTGGTTTGGGTTTTTGATTTCCCCTATAAGCTAAAAAGTTGCTTGCACCATGCCAGTATAAGGCTTCAGGAAAAGTCTTAGAGGTAAGTTTCATCATTCTTTCCCAGTTGCTACTATAATTTGCAGGGTTTCTGCTTTACCTTCTTCATTGCAGTGTTAATTATTTCATGTACACAATTGTCATGTTTTGTTTCCTCGTGTTATTAAGGTAACCTCATCCCTTCTGTTTTGCATTCTTAACTCACTGCACATACTTCAGCTGCTATCTACAAAATAACGAAAAATATGTGAAGAAATATAGGGACAACTGGTTTCATTTTTATTGGCCTAATTCTTTTAAGAAAAATGCTTTGATAGTTTTAGCATTCACTTCAACTGAACCAGTTGGATGAATTGTTTGGGATCAAAAAAAAAAAATTATTCTGAAATAACACATTAAATAAAACCCACATTTTGGTGGTAATCTTAACCAAATAACACAGTAGATAAATAATAATAATAATAAATAATAATGAAGCACAAATAACAAAATTATTATGACGCATAATACACAATATTGTAAACTGTCATAAATTTAACACAGAGAAAGTTTTATATTCTTAATTTCTTCTTCCATTATCTTCTTATATAAAGGTACCATTAATATTTGTATAGTAGGTAATATACATGTTATCTTGCAAACTACTTCAAACTGACTTAACAGAGGATGCCCTTCATACATATTCCTTTCCTGTAGTTCTGCTTTTTACTTTCTTAATTGCTTGGTCATACATTGAGTTAGTTATGCTTAGGTTAATATGGAGCTATAAAGCTTTCTATGGCCTATCCTAGGGCACATCCAAAGCCCAATGCCAAGCAGTTGAAAAATCTCTTCCATCCTCAAAGAGCAAACATTGAACTATAATTCATTTGCAGTCTAGCCCTGAGAAACTGAACATGTTGACCCACTGTTTCTATGTTGCTCTGTAGATGCTCGTTTGTAACTACATGGAACACTAAGGAAAAACACAAGGGCATCCAGCAGCCTTCAGATTTGAAGGCTAATGGTGTCAAGAGCTATTTACATAACTTCCTTGGGAAGAGAAAGAGGTATTTTCAGAAGAAAGCTCTTATGTAGTCACAGAAGCTGCTGTGTCCCACATGAAATTCCATGGCAGGAATCCACGTGTAGTAACAAACAAAATAATTATGAGTTGCTTGTCTGGAGTTACAATACTTGTTGCAACATCATACCAGAAGCACGTATGATACTGCCTCTACCCGAGGAACAGTTAATTAAGGGTGTTACTTAATAAGTTAACATGTCACATTCTAAGAAACAAAAAGATTTAAGACAAAAATAGTCTTCAAGATTTCAGAAGTAAACATGCCAGCCACTGAAGTATCCAGCAGCTTAAAAGGAAAATGTGTTCTCCAGAAGAAAGGATTGCTTTTCATAGCTTTTCATCTTGTTTAGATGTAGTAGTATGATCCCTAAAGGTTTTCAGGGACTTCACATTTCTTTTCTCCCTCCTCCTGCCCCTCAGGCAGTTGGAATGAAATGAGAGGCACATATTTTTTTCTATCCTTTTAATAGTTCCTTGCATCCCTAAGTATTAGAATATTAGTTTTTGCAGTATCTGTAGCAGTACCAGAATTTGATCCTGGCAGGTGACAGATCTGAGAAAGGGTGTTATTCAAGATAATGACTCCCCCTTCCCATCTTGTACATTCTCTGGTCCACAAGACATTTCTGCACTGCCGATTAATCAAGTTCACAGCTACTGCTTTGAGAACTTCCTTCCTGGGTCTACATATCTCCTTTCCAACCCCATCCACTTCCTCTTAACCTGGTAAGATCAGGAGCAGCACTTTAAAAAACAATCTTTAGCTTACCTGGATTGTACCCCATTTGCAGGACACTTACAATATTGTCAGACTATTTCTGCTTTGTTCATGTATATCTGCACATTTCCAGTATGCAAATAACGTTTAGCTTTGACCAGGTATGCAAAGGTTTCAATCAGATATTTCCCTGGAATTTGCCAAGCCCATTTCTCTGACTAGGTACAAGATCATTAACTTTGTATGGGATCATTGTTCTTTTTTCATTGTAAATGACTTCCCAGACCTTCTACACTGCAGTATCTGGACCAGGATAGAGAAAGAGCTTTGCACTTTCTCATTTTGCATGGAAGTTTTTGGGAAGCAAAGGTTTCAGCTTGTCTAATGACAGAATCTGAGGGGAAGATGGGAAGAGGAATAGCATACAAACCTCTCAAGAATTTTTGTTCTTTTCTTAGTTGTCCAGAGTTCAGCCTAAAAAAATACTTTTTTTTTTTTTTTTACTATTCCATTGCCCAAAGAAAACAACTAATATATATGGCAAAAACCCTCCCCTTCTTTAAAGCCAGTAGCAGCAACTATGGTACACAATGCTGACAAGCTGAATACGAAACCATATTGCTTTAGTCCATGCAGCATGCCAGCGCATGCAGACTCTTCTATTGCTTCTGAAAACAAACCCAAGAAGTGTGATACTCTCAAATGAAATCTGTAGAAACAGAAGCAGCAAATTAACTAGCAGAGCTTAGTGAGAGTTGTGTATATGCCTTTAAAGTCTGTCCTTGCTTTGGGGACAATGGCTGCCTTGCTACTAGTAGTCACCAGGCACAGTGACTCTAAATATCTGGAACAAATTGTGTTGACGTTGAGTCAACTTAAACCATGTTATACTACCAACTAAAGTCTCAGTCTCTTAGATCGAAGACAATTAAATGTGCCTTTTGTAAATATGACAGTGAGCCCCATCTACTCAGTGTCTCGGGGTTTTTTTCCAGTTCTAACAGTGTTTGTTTTGTCTGTATTTTCTAGAGATCTGAAAAACTGAGTTATTCTTTCTCTAATGCACTTTGATTTGCTGAGAAAAATTCCTTTCAGGGCTATTTTTAAGGACTGCTTTCTTTATTTGTGGATTGTTGTTTTTTCTACACTGATTCTTTCAGAGCTTTCTGAACTCAGTGAACATTTCAACCTAAAAAATTATTCCCCCCCCAAATCTCTCTTCTAGTCAATGCACAGTTGGCTTTTTGGTTCTTCTGTAAACCAATACAGACTTCTTGTGATGCGATACTCAAGGTCATGCAAAGCAGTAGACAGTAAGATTAGTTTTTAACTTATGTCTCCTTCTTTGCTTACATGTACAGAGTAGTTACTGTCAAAGTTTCTTTCTCAGATACTTGAAGTTCTGGAAGTTAGCTCCAGGAGTTCAGAATTAACACTTTTCTCCTCCCTCTTTTAAAAGATTTATATATATATATATGTGTTTGCATTTCTGTTCCCAAGCTGATTGCATATTAATTGTTTGCTCATATTGTTTCAGAGTTTTTTAAACTAGGGTTAAAAATAAATTCTTAAGACAAAATTTTGAGTACCAGATTAAACTATTAACTCAGGTTTCATAGCAATGTATTAAGTAATGACCACTTAAATAATCTACATCATAGGGACCTAAAGAAGCACAATATAATTTGACTGTAGCAAATTTTTGTTGCTATCTCACATGACAACTTCACATAAGCAATATAGGAAAGTAGTCTAAAGAGCTAGTAGAAAATGGTTAAAAATACTAAGTAGCAGTAACTCACTTTTAGAATACCAGGCTCTGCCCTGAGCCCTGTACTAGTTACATTTTTATCTTGACAAATTGAAGGTGTGATCTGATAAAACAGGTTGCAGTTCAATAGTGAAAAGATCTCATAGCTACAAAAGATAGGCAAAAGGAAGAGAGAATACAATTGCATAGGTAGCAACTCTTTAGAAAAAGTACTGGAAGCAATAGCAGGTCTGAAACTGAACTTGAGTCAAATTTATTCCGCTAATGTGAAAAATATAATATACACTCTTATTTATACATCCCAGCATAAAAGACTGCAAGATAAAATCATCTTCAGTATTGGTTCAGCCTCAGCTGGAGAGCTGAATGCATTTTGAGGCATCATATTTCTAGAAAAAAAGCAGAATGGCAGACAAAGTTCTAGCAAGTTTTTGTTAAGAAAAACATGTCAGGTATATCTACTTTCTTTCTGTAGTAGTTACAGGCTATATAGACAAAGGAGAAGTAAAGACCAGATGATTAGCATAGACATTGATCAAAAGTCTAGTAGATATGGCCTCAGAAGAAAGACTGAAGACACTCAAGTGTTTTGTCCAGAGAACAGAAAACTTCTGGATATGTAATAATAGTCTTCAAATACATTAAAACTACTTTAAAGAAAACTAAAGAAAACTTTTTTCTTTTAGTGACCACTAAAATTGAAAATTTACATTTTGACATTGAAGATGCTTTCTAAATAAGTACTTGCACAGACTGCCTACCGAGATCACTGTGCTTTCATCAACAGGGGTCTTTGAGAATAGACTAGGCAAGTGTATGAAGTGACACTGGGACAGCCAGTGCTTGACATTGCCCTACACCAGATGATTTCCTGAGCTCTTTTCTAGTTCTATTTCCTGTGACTGCATGAGTTTTAAAGTGAGATGCACAAAAAGTGGTGGCAGACTGATATATAAAGTATCAGTACATAGAGAAAAAATTGGAGGCAGCTTTCTGATATCCAACAAGGACCTCAGGCCCCAGATTTCTACCTTTTCTATTTGACACTGTTGCTTTTTCTAACCCCTCCCCTGGTGCTGGAGCCAGTCCATCAGCTTTAACCAGAAAAAAAACGTAAGACTTTCCACCCTTCATAGCTCTGGCAGTTTGCTTAGGTTCAAAGGGCTATTCAACAGGCTGATGTAAGAAAAGTCTGTTGAGGGTTATTACATTCATAGAAACTGTGTCTATCTAAGAAAGTCTCCATGCCTCAAATAGAGACAAGTACCCAGGGGCATCACCGTGCACACCTGGCCCAGTCATATAATTTCTCCTAGACAGCTGCTATTGGATACTGCCATGGAGTGACCTCTGGTATACTCACATGTTATGCTCTGATATAAAAGAGCCCAGCAAGGCATGAACTCAAAGAATCTTGGAAATTCAGAAACTCGAGTCCAAATCTCCAAAACTGTTATTTTAAAACATTTAGTGCAAGCCATTTTCATTCTTTTCTTCAGTGACAGCAACTGACAGAATCACTTTATGCAGTAGCAGATGAACTCCAAATGACCACATCCTTACACATTCTGAAAGTGTCTTCCTCAGCTCGGTGAAATGCAATTTCAGCTCGAGAGAAGCTTCCTAAATTGATCTCACCCACACTGCTTTTCCTGTCAGCCCCCTTTTCCCCTTCATTAATGGAAAGTGACTTTCCAGATCCAGCTTCTCCCTGGTGAGCTAGTTCCTTCAATCTTTCACATACGTGCATAAGGGTCATAACTTCTCAGGCCCCATTTCCCATTAGGCCTTGCATTGAGCTGATCATACGCTCCTTCTGGGAGCAGTAAGTTTTAAACTTACCTACTTCTTCTCCTTCTTGCAACCTAATCTTGAGGGGGCTCTTCATGTAACACGAGCTTTGTCACCAAGCTGATTCCTACTCTGTGCAACTATTTTTATTTGTTGAAAAAAAGAAATAGAAATTAGGCTCCTTTTCAGTACCTGCTCTGTGCCTATGTCCTGGGTTGAGAGACACAGGGCTAACTTTTCTTCTAATGCTGGGGAAAATTGCACTTCTAGAAGACTCTAGTGTCTGAATTTGTAAAAATATTTACTTTATAGCCAGCCAGGCTCTGTGGGATTCAAGGTTAGTGTTTTCAAGCCTTGCCAGGTGCAGGGACGAGGAGGAGCAAGGCCTGGGCATTTGACCCAGGCTGGCCAACAGGATTATTTCATACCATGAATGTCACATTCAATATAAATTAGAAAAGTTTGCTGCGTAGCTCTCTCTCCCTTGATGGCTGCGGTCCAGACAACTCCTTGCCCCAGTGCCAGAGCCCTGAGGCCTTCCCTTCCTCCTGAAGCCATTGCGCTCGCAGTGTCCGCCATTTGCTGTCCCCTGCTGGGAGTGCACAGCTTCCTACTGATATAATTGGCTGAGTATAACTCTTGCATAGCTTATATCAGTATCGGGATTAATACTGGTTCTTTAGCATTATTGTTAATTATTTAGTCTTAGTCTATTAAATTATTTATATTTCAACCCTTGTGTTTCTTTGTGTTCCCCGATTCCCCTTTCCGGGTGGGGAGGGGTCATCGGGTGATAAAATAATTGTCTAAACGACAATAAATTGTTATGGGTCTTATCAAACCATAACAGCCTATCATTTAACTCATCGTATTTGACAGTCCAACCACACAATAATTTCTTTACAAAACTTTGAAAGAGCTTTAATGCTGTGAAGTATTTTTCCACCATTCCTGAACAGGACATGGAAGCTTGAACACCATGTTGTGTTTTCTTGTAGCAGGAAGACAGCCGACTACAGTACTATGAACTTACAGTGGTTTGTTAATATTATTGTAGCAGATGGATGACAACTCTCATTACTGACCTTTACCTTTCTTGCCTGCCATGTGGTGTTGGATATTCATATTTTCACTTCTCCATGAACCTTTAGCACCCCACTGTGTAGAGTATCCTAAAGCTGCTACACAGAATGTTTTAAAATCCTTGGAGAATGGCTATATACATGCAGAAGATAGTTCTCAGAGTGCCCAAAATGAATTTTCCATAGCTGGCATTTCTAAGCACATTTTCAAAATCTGTCCTGTCCTTTGCTCAGAGACTTCTCTCAGGTCACCTTTCATTTTAATTATTATGCTCTTTGGCCTCACTGTCTTTCTCCCATTCTCAGAAAAACAGTATTTGAGCTACCCTCTTTTCAACAGCATAAATGTCCACTACCTTCTACCTTTCAGTATTCTGTTAAACTGTGTCTGAACCCCCCAGTGGAGGGCTAAAAACCCCTGATTATCCACTCTAGATACTTGTTTCTTCCTGAACTGTGAGCTGGAGCAATTTAATTTCCTTGGTCAGAAACCTTGGTCACAGAAGAGAGCAGTTTGCTCTAAGGCCTACAGGAGATGGGAAAACAAATAGATCTACAACACTTAGTTGGGGAGCCTGGGTCCACCTAAGAGGCAATACTTATACAGCTTTAATCATCTTAGACCACATCGCATGTTCAAGTATTACCTTCTTGCACTGCAGCCTGCATACCTAGTACTTTCCCTTCTGAACCCTTTCCAGCCTCTTTATTCACATCTTGTCTTCATTCCTGCTTCATTTTGGCATTTCTACTATTCCTTTCTAGTATTCCTATTCTGCTCAAGTTTTAGCCACTAAATACTTCCTCCTATTCCCCCTTCAAAGAATTTAAAACTCTTTCCATGAGTTTCCACGCATCACTGGTCTCACCATCAGCACCACTTCAGTCTGTCTTGTTGACTTTGAATTCAAAGAGATCACACGTTTCAAGGACCGCCACATGCCTCCGGTATTTACAGACACCAGTTTATTTATTTTTCCCCCCTTTTACAAAGTGTTAAATTCACAGCTATCAATGGTATTTGACCTAAGATATTAGACAAAAACCCAGGTGCCCAAACCATTAGATTTGAAATGCAAGGAGAATTCTCATTGACTTCAGGGTTCTAGTATCAGGAGTATTATTTAGAAGGCTGTTGGATTTTTTTTTCTGGGTTTTGGTTATTTTTAGAACAGCTGAAATCAGCACACTGTGTAATTTCAGGTGTATCTCATAAAAGACAATACAACATTTAGCCCCATAAATGGAATGTTGTTTCTTTTGGGTTTTAAGTTCTATGCACAGTGAGATGTTGCAAGGAGGACTGTGTCCTGTGACTATTTCTGTGAAATACAATTATTTTGTATTGAGCTCTACTTTGACTCTAAGCTGAAACACATTCCTATACAGTTCCTTAGGTATTCTATAGTTATTTTTTAATTTTAAATTATGTTAGATTTCTGATAATTCTATGCCATCTCTAAATTGCAAGGTTATAATAAGAGATTATTATAAGAAAAAGTTGCATCAACATGGCAAAGAATCTATCTTCTAGTCAATTTCAAGAATACAGATTTATTTTTTTTCTTGACAAACAGAAAATATGGTTTCTTTTAAATTGAAATATTAAAAAAATATTGTTCTAAACCTGTTTGAAAGTTTTATGTGAAAAAAACATACAAAAACCAGTTTCTTAGAGCACCCACCAAAATGAGAGCTACTAACTTAAGAATAGGCAAGAACTATCCTAAGCGCATCTTAGTGCTTTCCTCAGTTTTCAGTCTCCTACCTGCTTGTCCTCCCCTAAAGTCTTTTCTCAGTTGATGATGTATTCTCCCAGGAAATACTTTTCAGTGCTGTAACAAATTCCTCTGGAAGAACGGGAAGTTCTTACTGCTTTAACACAGGCCTAAAGGACAGAGACTTGAATTCTTCCATGGATCTTTGCTTCACTCCATCCAAATGTGTATTGTATACTGAAAGAGAAGCCAGAAGCCAATCCTGCATATAGAAATTTAAATCTGGGAATTTTCCACCTACAGGCCTCAGCAGAACCAGCTTCACCAACACCTATAGTCATGAGCTGCTTTGTAAGGCTTAAGAACCTGCAAAATCAGGGCTACCATATACATCTACACTTAGAATGAACTGAGCCTAACAAAAACCAACCAAACCAACCAACAAACCACTAACATCTGTCAGGAATTTGGTTTTCATTAAACCATGCAGGATGAATATTTGAAAAATGGCTTTTCTGTTTGAATGCTTCCATTTGAAGACTCTAATCCTCATTATATTCTGCCTAACACCATGGGTACACAGCAACTCTACCCCAAACATGCAGAATTCAAAGTCAAGTCAGCTGAAAATGTAGGATCAGAGATTAACAGAGCTGCAAGTTACGTGTTGGTATGTGCTGTGTATACTTGTGGGGTTTGTTTTGTTTTTAAAGCAGCACATCCAGCCATATAGCCTATAGTTTTGCAGAACTTCAAATAGAGAAGAGTCATCCTAAAAAAACCCGAGATTTTATACAATGTCATAACATTCTGAAGAACTGATTTCAATAACAACTGTTCTGATTTATGACCACCCACTGAATAGCATCAATTTATGTAAAATTAATTTGTGCCCTCTATTAATCTTTGTAAATAACATATTTTTTAGATTACAACTATCTAAAATTTCACTGTCCACCAGAAAAATAGAAATGGTTTTGATGCCATAATTGCTGGCTACTGAACTTCTTGGGGCATTGTATTTTTTGTTAACATTATTTAACTGGGGTGCCATGAGGTAGATGCACTTGATTGTGAAATGCACTGTTTTGGAAATCATATGCCAGACTCTAGAGACTGCCTAATTCTATTCCCCTACCTCCTGGATACAGTCAAAATATCAAATAAGAAAACTACAAACACAGTACTTCTGTTGTTATTAGAAAGAAAAGTTACACAAGATAGTCTTTCACAATACTTAGTAGGATAATTTATTTGACTGTAGGAGTCTTATTTCCAAGTCTGTATTATACAAGATGTCAGACTAGACTCTAAAAAATGTAAGAAGGAGCAATCATCAAGTAGACGACTCTGGTTCAAATGATTTTTGAATATTGTTGCCCGTGTCTGAAAGGGTCAACTGTAAAATGACTTATGTACATTAGAAAAACAAGTAAACAATAGGAGAGAAATTAAGAAAACCAATAGTTATTTCAAAGATTAAGTTGTGTTATTACAAATATTTTGTGCAGCTTAAGATTGCTTAGTGAAGTTACTTAGTTTTGAAAGCACCGGAAGAATTAAAGACAAGAATATAATTTTTTTTATTATTCATTATTTTTATGTTTTCAAGAGTGAGACAGAAACAAGAAATATGTTCTTCCTTACAAGCAACAGCAGAATGATTCAAACAAGTTCACTCTTTCAGAGAAAGCCTTCTATTTAAACTTTACAGGTCTACTTAGCTTCACAAAGCAGAGATGTCTGGAGACTCAAATAATTGGGGGAAGGGATCTCACATGGCACCCTGTCAGGAACTACTTTCACTGTTCACCAAGAACAGAAGCTGAATTTAAAAAAAAAAAAAAAAATTATAAAAGCCTGTTAAACCCACACTTTGGGACAGAAGTTGATTTTGAGAGCAGATTAAAGTCAGCGAGAAGTTCTCTAACTATCTGAAATTGGTAGAGAAGAGGGGCCAATGGAAAAGTGTATCTCTATATATGTACAGATTAATCTACTGATTAATAAGAGACAGATACTTAGAAAGCACGGCTTTTGAAGAAAAGTAATAGCTACAGAAAAACATTTGAAAGATGTCTGCCACTATGTTGCTTCCTTTCTGAGGTATTCATCCATGGTTAACAAGACCAACAAATCCTACTGCTCAGCCTGAAGCTGTAGCTGGTTCTGTTTTACCATGTACGAAGCCTGCCTATATAAATGCTTTCTCTTAGCTCAAGTATGTTCTCTCTGACATTTCAGAGAAAACAATGGCACCCCTCTGGGTCAGGCTGCAGAGAATTTGGGTTTGATATTGTTTGTGGGACGCCGTTCTGTTTATCACACAATAGGGTTTCTGTTTCTCCATCGGTTCTATTGTGTTAAATCACACTGCTTTTTTTAAAGTTAGGTTTTAAGTTATAGCCTGTCAGGCGCCCTAAGGCATCTAGACACTGGGTTCCCCATAAATTTAAAGTTATTACTGCTCAGTATTGCCATAAATGAGTTAGTCATCTTTTCTCATAAAGCGGCAAGGGAATGGACTGAAAATATAATGCAGCTGCATCTTATTTAAAAGTGTGTCTTTCAAGAGGTACAAGACATTAACATGCCCTTTCTGAAACTATATGAAAGTCTGCCCAAACAACAATAATTCATCACAGAAAGGCTGAATGAAGCCCTGTCTGCACTCAAGAAGTAGCCATAGTTAGTCCTTGTTGTACAAGATGGCTGTGGCCAACCTGCATGCTGACCACATTTCCTTGTTCTGTTAATGTGGATGAAAAGCATTAACCTGCACAGAATCACCAGATGCAGCACAACTAACATGGTTTTGCCTGATCTGTGACTAAGCGAGGTTATTCTTACATCATGAAGGGAGCCTAAGAGAGAAATGGGAGAGAAGGAAACACGGTGGATGCAGAGCACTCGATATGCAGCTGCTGCTATGGCCCTGCCTGTCCCACCAGTGGATTTTTGAACCCACTCAACCTGCTCCTCACATAAGGCACAGGCATACATCTATACACACAGAGTCCCCAGCAGAGAACAAGAGAAGCGGAGTCTCTGTTTCCCTTCTCATGCTTAGACAGAAACCATCTTTTTTTCTATTTGGAGTTGCTGAATTTTATCATTTGTGCAATAGTTCTTGACACTGCATTACTTCCATTTAGTTTACAAACTGCAATAAGAGTTACTGGGTTACATACCATACATCTTAATTCTGATAAAACACCATCAAATAAGAATGGCATTAGTTTATTTTCATCTCGTGATTTGTATCTTTACAGACTTGCAGGCAGTAGGCGTAACCATTATTTCTAATGCAATTTTGAAGGTTGGAGAATGTTTATAATAATGATAAATGATAAAAGACATAAGAAAAAACTAGAACAGTCCAAAAGATTGGGAGCAAAACATTAAATAGACATAGGCGAAGCATTTGTCCATTGCAGGGATTTTAACTCTAAATAGCCTTCACTTAGTTGAAAGCAATCAGTCTCTAATGCTCTTGAGTTGGCTTTTTAAAATTTGTTGGTAATGGATATTATGACAGATTAAAGTCACATAATAACCCCCTGATTGAAGAACTAGATGGTTACTTGGCCTCATAGATCCCATCAATGAAAGCTGTTAGCAAGAACTGAGAAAGTAAAAGGTTTTAATAAACTAAAAAATAAATCTGAAATACTTTCTTCATAAGAAATCTACTGCTTTGAGAAGTCTAGGAAGAGACAGCTACTGATTTTGGTATCATCCCACATGGTATTTTGTCCCTCCTCTCCAGCTTACAGTATCTGCCTAATGGGACAAAGCAACCAAAACCCCCATCACCATATGAATCAAGACATTTATCCATTTCTAATGCAATATGACATTGATGAGTGCTACAGCAGTCAAACATCAGTAGGAACTAGAGCTGGCTTGGACTAAATTCAAAGACAAGTCATTTTTAGTAGACTCTAAGAATACCTTTTATGAAAGATCATTTACTAATCCCCCTCTCCCTCTCATTTCTCTCTCATAAAAACAAGGATGAAGAAAATATCAAATGAGAAAAATTCACATTCAAACAGAGAGAAGGATAGTCAGGAGCATGGATTCCCTGCAGGTTTGAGTAACCTGCAAGCTTTCACTTGCTCGTTCAGCCATCAAAGAGCATATGCCCACAGGCCTCGTCCAAGGGAGAGACATTTGGACTGCATTAAGCTTCCAGGGGGTATGTGTGCAAAACTCCAGTATGAAACAGTTATTAAAAAGACTGCATGTTTGCTATTTCTGTGGTTTGTCAGAAAGGTCATTGTTTAAGATGTTTTCATTTAATGAAAATGTGCCTCTATTCTTGTTATTGTTGTTTGGTTGTTTCTTTCATGTACGTTCCTCCTTCTCAATATCATTGTTTGTCATCGTATTGTGAAGTATCTTGCTGTTCCTCTAGTTGTCATGGAACTGGTTAGATGTTACAGATTTGTATAACTTCTCATTACACTAGTGGTTAATTTACAGATGGGTGTGTTTCTGCCATAACAACTTCTCTGAACTCATTAGGAAGTTCTGGACTGGAGTAGGATAAAAGCAATCATAGTGGTCAAGCAGAGTAGTGTAGGAGCTGCATTACTTTAGCAGACAAAGACTTGTTATACTTCTCATGAACTCATCAGATCACTACCCATCAGATCTTTCCTCTTAATCTGATCTAAGCACCTAAACTGAGCAGACACCTGCACTTGCATTCACACAGAAGCTCTACTAAAACAGTAACAAATGTAAGCAAAATTATTCATCCTGTGCAGAAAATACACCAAATACTGAGCCCCCACTCTTCATTTTGAGGATGTCTGCTGAACTAGCAGAAATAAGCAGCCTAGACAACAAAAACACAGCAATTAAGGACTTGAAAGCACAAATTGCAGCTGAGGTACAAAGCAAAGAGATCACCTAGTTAACCTTTGCACAAACTGGAGATGTGGATAACTGTACGTTTCCTCCATTATATGAGAACTGATGAAAACCTGCCTTTTGTATTTTGAGATGGAAAAGAATATTAGAAAAATCATACAAAGAAGCACACAAACAACTTTGAAAAGATAGTCAGAAAACATTAACAGATGAGTTGACAGTAGATAAATATTTGTATTCTACATTTCACATTTATCACAACATACACTCCTTTTCCAGAAAAATGTCCCTGCTAGGGTCTAGGACAGACAGCATCCAATTTATTTGTTTCTCTTGGTATATTATGTTCTTTTAAAAAGAGTGATGGAGCCAAGTGGGCCTCTCTACAGGGGAAAGGACACAGTACCTTCATTTGAGAGCTACTGGGTATGCTTAAAGGGTGCAGAGCAAACAGCGAGGAGGCATTAGTTCATGAGACAGTTCAGACTCAGGAGATAGCCGAGAGCAGCAGGAGAAGCTAGACACAAGCCCCAGCGACAATGGAAAAAGCTCACTAGGGACCAGAGTGAACTTGCAGTCTGCTTCAACCCCGAAAGCCACAGAGCTGCCTGAAACCAAGACTGGAAGTGAGGACAAAGTGAGCAGCAGGAGATCTGTTTATAAACCCTTCCCCGTGTCTAGTCTGTCTTTTCTGTCTCTTGTCTCGGTTGTAAGAGATTTGTCTGATGTAGGCTTTGTTCAAAAACCTGAGGTTTGAGTTTAAAAGCTCTGTGAGGGGAGGGGTCTGGACAGACCTACCTCAAAGCTCTGGTCAGAGATTTTTTTTTTTTTAAATGACAGAGGTATTTTGGTGTTTCTTTTAATTATTATGACAAATATTTAGCTACTATGCGCAGCATAGAGGTAGTAGCTACTAGTCAAGCTGTACCTCTTAGAGAAGGGTGAGTGACAGCGTCACACACTATGCACAAGAACACAACTTAAGCTCAGGAACAGCAATGATGTCAGAAGCAATTCCTTCACGCTTGGATATAAAGCCAGTGTGGCACTCTAGTAAGACTGGAAAGTTATGAAATCCTTTTTTCTCTGCTTCTCCCATACTTCATCCAAACTAGGAGCTGCTGATCAAAACCTCCAGGCAGAGACTCCTGCAAAGCATGCTATGAATGCTAGCCTGAGTTATTATACAATCAGTCGTAATGCTACTTGAGCAAGGTCAGAAGAAAGTGATCAAACGTCTCCAAAACATGATGAGAAAAGGGGCTTTCATTGTCAATACCAACAGGGAACCTACAACTTAAGAGGATCCAGAAACAGTTGTAACTTGCTTTAACCTACTGCTCAAACCAAAGCAGCAGGGACTGTGTTTTCTCTGTGTCCTTTAGGTCTGCTCCACCCTCTCTGGCGAAGGCATGAGATGAATTAGCCGGCACTCAGCAGTCACCAATTATAGAGGAAACAGAACCACTGTATTGTCTATACACTGTCACGCGTCATCCGCCTGCAAACCGTGCTGCAGCAGCCATTGTCACTGTGCTGTCCTCCCCAGCAGCCAGCGACACGGTTTGAACAAGAGAGGGTGAAAGAACATAAGGAAGGCATTAGAGGTTAGGAGCGGTTGCCCAACATGACTCAAAAAGGGATCTCAGGAAACATAATGGAATCACTCATGAGCAACTGTCCATCCGGTCAACATCTGCAGGCAGCCTGCAGCTGCTCCTGCTCTCAAAGCAGACTAGTTCTCTAGAACATCACAATACATGCATTAGCTTATTGTACCTGCCCATTAGTTTTAAACGTGTCAAAC
>KZ505848.1:576452-586461 GCA_002844005.1 Limosa lapponica baueri
GCAGCCATCTCGACCCATGCGGCTCAGAGGTGAGCGTCAAAACCAAACAAACAGCAAGTCCCCAGTGCCCTGGGTTACAATGCCCAGTTGTTCTCTCGTACCTCTCCCTGCGAGGGGGTGGCAGGGGCACGGGAAGAAGTGATGTGCTGGAGGGCCGGATGGCAGCCAGCTGGCGGCTCGCACCCTGTGCCGAGCTCCACTTCCCTTGGCCACGCCGGCACGGGCTGGCCTGTGTCCTTACTGTCGTACCTGCTCATCCTCCCAAGCCCACACAAAATCCCCAGGCGGCTGGACGTCACAAGCATCACGGGATGGGTGACTGGTACCAGCTCTTTCAGAGGAAAATCTCATGTCAGATGCCCAACTCGGAGAAGGGGAATTTTTTCCTTAGTCTCTGCAGGGTTTGAGCCCCAGTAGGAGAAAAAAAGATAAGGCAGAGAAATCTTAGTTTGCACAGCTCCAGGCCATTTAAGATAAACAACCCTGAATGCCATGCAGCTCTACCACAAATCTTTCACCGCAAGATCTGGAGGTGTTTTATAATGGAGAGTAATTATTATCCCCTTGTTACAAGCAATAAAAGTGGGGCAGCGACTTTCCGTGTTCAAGGAAATCCCAATATAATCCCTTCCTTTAATCACAAAACAATAGCTACTTTCCTCGGCCAAGTCATTCTGCCTTCAGCACAGCTCTCTCAGTGTATGTTACTGTCTCTCTGTAATGAATTTCAGCAAGGGGATTAGCAGGGAGGAACACATACGAACAATTACAAATTACAACCAACACAAGCATGTTGGTATTTGGTACGGAGTTTCCCACTGTTTCTCTGGAATACTTCTGAATGACATTAGGAGCGAGCGCCTTTGCCAAAACCCACGAGGGACGGGGATGACTGAAGTGTCAGGGGATGACAAAGAGCAGGAGCAGAACCGGGGTCCGTGCGTACCACCATCGCATCCTCAAACTGCTGGGGCTTACGTCTGGAGGTCAGAAAGACCTTTGCAAAGTGCTAAAACATAAAGACGAAGTCATATTAACTACCAAAGGAGTTAAAGTTGCTCAAGCCGTTCCTAGGGCCCGGGGAATACCGCTCGCCTGGCAACTGCCTGCGGCCAGCAAGGTGTTTGTTAAATGGGAGAGAACAAGGGGCTTGCACCAGGTGGGGAGCTGTGGGGGCAGCGGTGACGGGCAAGGGGCTGCGGGTCACCGGCGTGACTCCGGTGCTCCGGTTTACCAAGCCTCCAGCGGCTTGAACAACAACCAGAGCGCTCGTGTTTTGTGGGAAGCTGTGCCGTGAGCACACCGGAATTGCTTCTTCCCTTCGGCTTTTCGGTAGATGCTTAAAATAGGGGAAATTGCTGACTACTTTGAAACTCTTTTAAGAGCAGAGAGGCCAATTCCCTCAGCTTCCACCAGAAGTGCAGTTTTCTTCAGCGTCAGGAACACCACCACACATGTACACGGGATTACAAACCACAGCCAGCCCAAGAACATTAGTATTCATGCCCACCGCCCCACCTCTACACACAGAGTTTTCCTGCAACAGCCACGCAGAAATTCTCATTTGCAATTTTACCATACCTTCCTTTTTACTGCCTAGGGTTTCTCAGTGCTTCCAGGCCAACCAGTAATGACCAGTAATACTTACAATAGCACGGAGAGTCACAGCAGCAGCTCTCCAGAAAGCCCTCTGGCAGCTGGAAGAGCAAAGCAGGACAGCAGCTCCCAGTGATGGTGCTTGTGCCCAAGAGGCGATTCTCTGATCCCCGGACTGCATCCCTGCGCTGCCGGCAGGACGGTGTCCCGCAGTGGTTTGCGGTGGTTATCTCAGAGCAAACACACAGCAACAGGAACTCAAATAGAAACTGTAGCGGCATCTGGCACCAACTGCAATTGTAAGGTTGGATTCTAGGTTTTTTTTCAAGCCAGGAACACTCATAGTTAGCTAGATATGGGACAAGGAGAAAATACAATTTATATGAACAGAAGAAAGAAGTTTTTTCTATTTTATTCTGTTTTTTCCTGTATTTTTTCAATCTTATCCCTTTGTTGCTTTTAGTTACGCCTCAATCATGTAATCCAGATCCTCAGCTGACTTCAAAGAAACTATGACTTTTTCTACCAAATTCAGAGTGAAGCCCATATTGCTTATGCCCACAGTAATACATGGTATGCTGATAGGTGATCCCCCAAAATTTCCAATTCCTTCATTATCATCAGAATTCAAGTTTTTCTGATTGAACTTACTGTCCAAAATTGGACTGAGTTTTAATATTATCTGCCTTTGGCATTAAAGGTATGCAAAGGAAATCTTAGGCCCTGCGAGTCCTTAATGAACCCTTAAGGCGCTCTCGCATAATGATTTGTTACATATCACAGTAATTCACAGATGCTGTGTCTCATTTTCCCAAGTTGGAAAAGGGTTGCTGAAAATATGTAAACATTTGTCAAGTGTTTGAAAATGGAAAGTATCAAATGTAGTGCTAAAAATATTGATATTTACATATTTCTACCAGTATGCTCAGCCTTAGATCTGGCAGACCTCAGCCAAAGTTGCAGCAGCAAAGATTTTCCAAGGTCCAGCTTGGATATGGTCCCCTATGCTGACTCCCACTGTCCCTAGAAATTAGCACACAATTTCTTGGTCACACCATCAGCTCTGGTGAATCCCTCAGAGGCTGCAGTGGCTGAGAGCACAGGATGGCCCACGGCAAGTGAGTCATATCACAGATCAGCCTCACCGCTTCTCCTGTGTGTCATTCAGAAAATTGCCATCTTCGCATCCTCACTTCTATACACTACATGGGTAGGGATGAGAAAAAGCAGGAATGCTCACACTGGCTAAATTTTGCCTACCAGCGCCTTTATTTCCTTAGCATCCTAGACAGAGATTCCTACAGAGACTTAGAGATGCCACATGCATCCATCTGAAGAGGTTACAAGATACTACAAGTCCAACCACAGCTCACCAGCCACCGGCCCATCATACCAAAGCAGGAGAGGAGCGTATTTGGGAGCTGCCAGTCTTCAGGGTGGCTTTCCAAAACTTTTTGAGTTTTCTAAGGGGTGGACTTCTGCATGACCAAGCTGAAAAGTCTTCCCTGAGTGTGAAAAGATGGGATGTGCTGCAAGAGTTTCAAACCTGCCAGGGTCAACTGCAGAGCTGTGATAAGGGATCTCAAAAATCAGATTATCAAAAGGGTCAGTTTCAGCTCCCCTCTAGTGCTGGGCCAGTGTTTATTTGTCCAGGCTGGCAGGCGAAAGGTTAGTCCTTTATCCAGTTACTGCGAACAAAAGCAGAGGGAACACATACGGGCGGGTAGGTCAGACTGTCATGGGTGAGCGAACGTCCAAACAACCCCAAAACCTTCAGGCCTTCTTATGGTAACCAGACATCCTTGGCTGACAGCAGGGGAAAGACAGAGAAAGATGGGGAAAGACGGGGAAAGCATGGAATTTCTGCCTTCAGAGATGGCTGAAACCCATGCCCAGGGCATTTCCCTTCCCAAAGGGGGAAGATGTGGTGAGAACTGTGGCATGAAACCCAGTGCTGCCTTCTGGGGGTGTCCCTTCATTAGCGACTGGAAATGGCTGCCAGATCCTTGGAATGAAAGTTACTGCTAAAGGACAAAGTGTTGTTTCGACACCACCGTTAATGTTACATGGTAGAACCCAAAAAAACTGTAAATTCAAAAAAGTATTGGCTCGTTGGTGCCTTGTCCCCTCAAGGCACTTCAACAAGCCCAAGAGGTTTGGGCTGGAGCCGGGTGGGGGGCTCTGCCGACAGGGACGATGCCCCCGGTCCCACTTTGCTCCCCATGTCTCCATGTTGCACCAAGGGCCACGAGTCGGGGTCTGCACAGTCCCCGGCTGAACAAATCACGCCAGGCCCGTAGCGCCCAGTGGGGACGGCCATGAGCCCAGCGAGCGCAAGGCTGAGCCAGAAGAGTGCTTTGGCCTACTGGAAGTACATCTTGCTGCTCTGTATGAGTTTTGCATTTTCTATTTAAAGCCCTAATTGCCTGGATTTTTCTTAAAAGTGCTTTGCAACTGCTTTTTCTTAAACGAGTGGGAATTAGAACGTGCTCCATAAATTATCATAGCACATTTCTTTCCCTGTTGCCCTGCTATCACACACTTGCAAGAGATGTCTTACACTCTTGCTTTAAAATACCTGCTTAATTCAAATGTTAAATTAAGTTAGACTTGTTCACATAATGTGAAAGGGTCTTAAGACCTACTTATTTTTCCTATTATGATTTTTTTTCAACTGTTGTACTATAACAGGATTATACAAGTTTTAATTGACTGACATTAAATCTTCCCTGCAAAATTGTAACTTTAATACCCGCTAGAACTATTAGATTTTTATTCATTATTTCTTATTACTGAAAAATCAGTTTGAGAGAGCCCCTAGGGTCTTCCCCAAATGAGAATAAGATCCTATTAGTCCTACAAATCATACCCAAGTTAAGTAATTCTTACCCAGGAGAAAAAGCCCATGGGGAATTAAACGCAGATTTAATAGCCAAAGGAAGAGGAAGAATGGGGACTAGAAACCGTTAACGCTGCTCACTGATGTTTTCCTTCGCATCCAGAGACCAGCTGGCAGCCCCGAGACACTTGGCTTTCCCGCACCATCATCATCCCGATCTGTAAACTGCTTAATTTGCATCAGGTTTCTCGATTTCAAAATGCTGAGACACATTTAGACTGTTTGACTACAAACAAATTAGCGGGAAATCTGCTGCACCTAAACAAAATAGTGAGAGAGAAAGAGAGAGAGCGAGCTCACGTCTTCACAATGTTCTGGTTGCTTTGCAGAAACCATCCACCCTGTTTAATAATCCCTGCAGACATGTGCGAAGAACCTGCGATCCCATTGCGCCTCCCACCTCCCCACCAGCCTCTGCAGCAGGAGCAGTGGCTGGTCTAGCGCTGCTCTATTTTGGTACTGAGCAAGTTAAAAGCGAGAAAGATGAAAAGCATCGTTTTTCTCACACCCTAATAAAGTTTCAACCCCTTTAAAGTTACTTTTCCTTAAATAAAAATAATAAAAAAAAAATGCTCAATTAGGCAAACAATGCTTTTCCCCCGTAAATCACAGCAGAAGTGTTGGCCTCGGTGGCATGTCACGTTGTGAGCGTGCGAGGGTCACGCTGGAGGGGCACTCATATCCGGACCCGTGGAGGGGGGAATGAAGTAGGAAAGATAAATTATTGCCTTTTGTTTTTCAGATTTCCAGGTGCTCACAGTAAGCACCCGCTGCTTCTTATCTCAGCTGTCACGCAAGCAACAAACATTTCTCCAACTACTGAGTTTAATTACCCTAAAAGCAGGGCGGTCTCGGTCTGGGCCAAAACCCGAAAAATCCCGCGTGCTCTTGAGTAATCCATGAAAAATGCTGAAAATGCTGCGGTTACCTGAACGCTCGCCCCTGTCTGGGTGGAAGGACACAGCCCGTCAAAAGATGCTCGGCGCAGGCTTTGCCTGCATCCCTCTAGTAACTCAGGGTATATTTTTGCTTATTGAAACAATTGTGGGCTCGGGGCTGGGTTCTCGGACTGCTCCTGTTGCTGATTACACAAATGGCATTTAGAACCCAACCTGTAAAATGTCCCCCAGAAGATCACCACATTTTTGATGAAGTTATAGTATCAGCTATCTCACGCATGAACTGAAAAAGACGATGCTTTGCCTGCTTCTGCCATGTCCCGCACGACCGACGTGCTCCCTGGGGCGCAAACAAAGTCATCTGTGCAGTCATGAGATTTTGGGCTGGTTCCTGCTACAGCCCTACATTAACATTTATCTTTCTCCCATTCAGTGGGTGTCCTCGCACACTGCAAATTGGAAGATTAATTCTGAAAGAACAAACTTCTTTTTAATATTTACTCTCTCTGTCCCTTTTAATTTATTTCCAGCTTTAAGCACGTTCTCTTGGAGTTATGATTTATTACCCTGACCAATTTCCTGGTCTAAGGGCAAATACTTCCTCTCCTAATGATATCTTGTTAAAGTTTTCAAACATCACATCTCCTCAGCCTTCAAAGCTCCTTCCATCCATCCATAAGCATTAGCTTATTTGAGTCGTTTTCTCAGCCAGAAGCTCTCCCTGTTTGATCTCAAGAAGATTTTTGTTGTAGGAGTAGCGTATTCTCAGTCACGATATAAAACAAAGCGTGGGGAACACAGCTTCTGCACTCTGCCTTTTCTCCAAGGTGATGCTCACTCACTGCACTGCTTGGTATTTAGCAGAGCTCAGGCAGTACCCGAGTCCCTTCTCAATGGTCTTACCTAAGATATTCTCTTTCCCTTAACATAGTTCTGATTTATTCACCTTTCACTCCTGCCCGAACAGTCAGTGACACCAAAATACAGAGCTGGACAGCATTTGGTGTCACACCGGGTTCTCCTAAGCGAGGTAAACATTAGTCTTACAGGCTGTCTATACACTCTGACAGAAGCCTTATACTCCAAACATATATTTCTTCATATAAATAATTAGTCGAGGTTATCATCCTCGATGCTGGGCATTCTCACCAGTATGTGCACCCTCGTAAAGTGGCTTGCAAACTTATTTTCTTAAATGGAGGAGGCGGCCCTTCCCTCCTTCAGCCAGGTCTACCCTTCTCTTCTGCATTTTATAATCAAACAGAAAAAGGAAGCAAAACCTCCCGTTAGTTTAACTCTCTCGAGTGGCTGAACTGGTAGCCCACAGCACCTCTATAGTCTTCCACATTAATAACATCAGCCCCTCTGAATCCACTGAATAAGAAACGTGCAGTTTTCATTAGACTGCCCTTAATGCAGAAAACGTGCACGTTCGGCAGGGTCGAGTGGAAACCCGCCATCTCTGGCGTGTCCATCGGTACAAATTAGTAACTCTGCCTCCTGCGAAAGCAAGCCGGGACTGAAAAGATAAATACCCACTTAGTAAAACAAAATAAAATCAGCTCTAGAAAGACGCAAGACCCTGAAGAAGGACTGAAATAGCCCCTTGAAAATAGTGAAGTAATGGGCTTAGAGTTTTATTATTCGTATAAAGTTTAGTGACTTCAAAATGAGCGCAAAGCCAAACAAGACTTGTTATCCCACTAAAATCTGTGCTGTAACTGAAGCCAGTACCCAGATGTTCTGTGGTAAAATCCGCCGCTTCGCTGCATAAAAGCACCACATACCCTGACGTACAGTCCTGGCTTGCCTTTATCCAAACCTACTTAGATTCTGGATTATTTTTCTAGCAATCTTTTAAACTGCCATGGGAAGCATAAAAGGTGGTCTCCTACAAAACCATTTGGTACCAGCTTGCAACCTAACCATTTGCAGAAATAAATCCGGATTTCTTTTTAATAAACTGTTTACTACCAGCCTTTTGGAATATAAATTTTAGAAGAAAAAGCATGGTCCGAGTTTAATAAAAGTCTCATCTTTTTATATGTATTAAGGCAGAAGACCTTGGCACACTTCAGAGCAAAAGGTCCGATGGACAGGCTCGGTCCAGCCCTATCGAAGTGGTGGGATGAGGAGCAGAAGGCCACTGCGCAGCAGGAGGCTGGAAACCCCATCGCACAGCCAGGGTGAGCCCCTGCTCCCCGGCACCAGTAACCCACTTCAGCTCCCAGGGTACCTCCCAGGAAGGGGTTTATCCCTTCATTTTCAGAGGACTTCTGAGGTGCACAAGCCTTAGGTGGAAAAACCTTCCTAAGGAGGACAAAACTGACTTGAAGATGCCGTTTCTGCCCCTCCACACAAGAGGAGGAGAAGCTGGAAAAACCACGGCAGATGGGCTGGAGCTGCGTGCCGGGAGCTTTAAACGTCGGATGAAGGCTGAGTATGTGGTGAAGGCATTCGAGCCGAACAGGGAAGGCAGCGCAGGCGTTACGTGATTTTGAACAGCTTGCTTGACAGTTTGCACCATATTGTATTTATAAACATTGGGGAAACCTAAATGCTTCTCCTTGGTGTTTCCGAAGTAGTCATCCACAACAAAACAGGCGCGCGGGGCGATCCTACACAGCTCTGCCTCACCTCCCTGACAACACTCTTAAAATTAATAAAAGGCGCCCGTACTAATCTCTGTGGGATCAGCATCCCACACGGCATTCAAACTCCCTCTCGAACTGTGCATCTGACCACCAAACTCCGAACTCCCCCCGGGGGAGGCTGGGGTGTGAGGTAACCCACCGGCCGGTGACGCCAGCAGCGCGTCACGCGTGTGCCACCGCCTGTGGGGAACAGCCGGCTCCTCTCGCAGGCGCCGCAGAGCCTGGTGCATCCCCGGGCAGGACACGCACCTTGTGTCACCTGGCCAGCAGAGCTGCGATGACACACGGCCGTGCCCACCCACGGCTGAAAAATCAATGGCTTTTCTGTCCAGGGACGCGCAGAAACAGGGAGAGCGTGATGCACCCACAGTCCTCATCACAGAAATGCGACAAGGCTGACGGGATTTTTGAGACTTACTATAAAGCTTTTTCAAATTAAGAGGGGCTCATTATCTGCCAACACAGAAAGTGCACAAGGAACAGCTATCGTTCTTCTCACAGTAGGACGAAACACAGCCACAGGACCCCAAATACATACACTACCCACATGCGATGGGGTACTGCACATTTCTGCTTCATCACATTTTCAATAGTTGAAATAGAACATAAAATCTCTCAGTGTTCTAAAAAGTCCTCTCCTCCTTCAAATATTAACAAGCTTTAAATTCTACACATTACTCTAGGTACTCGCAGAGACTTTTAGCGGCACTAGAAAGCTGACCTCGGCAGCTCTCCTCTTGCAGGTATGCGTTTTGCTACGAGGTAGGAGAGCGAGGCCGGGAGGATGAGGCATTCCTGACAAGAAGCAATCCGAAATGCCATTCCTAAAATAGCTAAGAATCAGCGATTTTCAAAGCAGGCTGAACAGAATCACAAAGTTTTTCTCCCCGCTCCCTGACAGCACAGCTAAGGGTGCTGACGATGTCTAACACCCACAGTGCTACTTTTATGGAACCCAGGTTATGGCCAAGCCAGCAGAGCCTGGCCAGGGTCACTAGCGTATAAATCACTCACCACCAGGGAGGAATTCACCCTCAGATCCCTCTCGTCTCTTCTACTTTTACACAGATCCAACTCCACCGGCACGACCAAGCATGAAATCAGTGCACCTAGGCTAGTTGCCCATCCTAAGACGGTGCTGCCAGGGATGCTCCAATGGAGACATGGTGCCACATTTGTGTCACTGAAGATCACCTGGTACCTGCTCGCAAACAGCCAGCCGGGCCACAGAGATGGGTGTATTTACGCTGGGGATCCTGCCTCCCCTCCGAGCTTGCCTCCTGCTACTCAGTCAAGCCACTAGAACAGCGATACTGTTTAAGCATGTTAATTAAAGATTGTAACTAGATGCTAACCAGATCCTTTGGTGGGGAGGGAAAATCCAAGGGACACTACAAACTTCACAACCCGTTCTCCGAAACCAGCCTTGCAGAGGCTGCCTCGCTGAAGTAGGTGCCCACCAGGACAATTTCCAGAGCTGTGCTGGGCAGCACGGCACGGACAAGCCCACGCTCATCCCTGGCACCAAGCGAACTGGGATGAGGAATCAGGGCACTCAAGTGCTAAACACACGCAGAACAAAAATGCTCAGAGAATCACTGCTCTTCAAAAATCTGCACTAGGTTCAAAAAAACCTTTAGCTGTGAAGGTTTAAATACATAAAAGTTCTATCTGCAAGTGATTAAACAAGGCTGTGGAGCTATTGTCTCTTGAGCTGGCGAAATAAAAACATGACCCAAGCCGCGCTTAGCAAATCTCAGCACTTACATCCCACCGTTGAGTTTCCCGTCTACTTTTTTCTGTAGCCACATTTTTATTTCTTATTTCTCCCCCGAAAACAAAGTATGATGCCAGTGAAGACAGAGCCGTTGCCTGCCTGGCACACACCCGCCGGCGCCGGAGGGTGAGCCGGGGCTCCCGGCAGCAGCCCGGGCTGCGGGGCACCGGCCGCCACCGGCTGA
>KZ505848.1:587338-615291 GCA_002844005.1 Limosa lapponica baueri
TGTGCCGCCGTCGCCTCCGCTGCTGCGGTGCGAGAAGCTACTCAACATCCATCTTGGAAGGGTTATCCTGGCTGGAAGTCGGGACGGGGGGAGGACACGGGGGGGGACAGGGTACGCTGTGGAAGAAAGTGGGGGGGCGCAGCGCTCCAGCTTCTCTTGTTCACGCAGCCGCTGCTTAAAGGGGTTGGGGTTGCGGGAATGCTGCGGAACATCCCAACGGCGATGGAGAGATGGGAAAGGATGCGTGAGAAATGGGATTTATTAAACCCTCCCGCAATTTAGCAAATGGGTCTTACAGCTGCGTGTGCAGCCTCTCACCTTCTCCCTCCTTAGGTTTTCAGGGTCAGCGAGTGAGGGACATTTCTCTTACCTGGGAGCTGCAGCGAAAAGGCAGAAAGTATCCTTTGCCATTTAAAAACAAACCCCTCGCTCTTTTTGTTTCTTTTTTTGGCACATCAGTCATGAAAACGTCAAGTGCTACATAAGCATTAAACAAGTTATTACCAATGGCAGCTGATGGGGTAATTTCCCTGGTAAAGGTAATCTCTTCAACAGATTTGGGGAGCAAAAATAAAATAAAACCTACTTTTTCCCAAACCACTAAGCAAATCCGACAGCAAAGCCTCAGCGGTAGGATACAAATTATCGTATTCTGTAGGGTGACAACCAGCTCCACTCTGTGAAGACACAACCCCCAAGAGCTCGTGTCTCCAGGGTCACGTAGCTGTCCAGATCTCTGCTAATTGCCATTAGTTACTGCCGCTTACCTCCCACTCTGTCAACTCACAGAGAAGCCAGGTCGCTCACTGCAAACCAGCGAGCATTCTGCCCAAGGGTCTGCTCAAAAATATAAGTTCACCGAAAGAAACCCAGGATTAAGAAAAAGAGCCCCATGGAGCCCCCATCCAGTTATCCTTCTGTTTTCATGTCCCTATTTTTACATATTTGACAACTATATTTATTGCTTTCAAATACGTTACGAGTTTGGGGAGGGAGAAAAGACACAACAGTTTAGAATTAAGTTATGCATGTTTAAGGAGAACCTATAAATACCTGGTATTCACACACAGCATCCGGACTTCTTCCTTTCTAGAGCCTCCAACTGCAACACCTCAATAAAAAAAAAAATCTCAGTAAACTACACGTGCTCCTCTTCTGCTGCAGAAGACGCAGAGATTCAATCATCCAAAAATGGGAGAATCTGACTAAACAAGAAAGGCAGAATTAGTAAAGAAAACCCAGTGCAATCTCACTAGTTTTTCCCCAAGCCTTTGGAGCATGCGGGAGCCAGCAGAGAGGGATGTGCTCAGGTGAAGGCAGGCAGCTGCCTTCAGGTACAATTTGTGGCACAAGAGTATTCTGTAGAGCCTGCAAAAATGGCTGGCTCCGGTTTGAGGTCATTAGAGGTAAAATATTGCTACCCAGCCAAAGAGCTCTCGAGCCTGTGTGCTTCACACACAGGCAAACCGATTATTTTTAACCCGAGGACAGTTTTAGTGCTATTGTTCTTAGAGGGTATTACTGTTTGTGATTTCAGGGGAAGCAAGATGACATCCCCGGGATATTATTTACTGAGGTATGTGAATACCAGCTCCTCTGCTTATAGATAACTTTTTTTTTGGATGCTTGCAGTTCCACCTCTATCACAACTGTAAACCTCTGTCGTGATTTAAAGCGTAGCGCAGAGTGACGAACAGTTAAAACAATTTCAGAACAAGACTTGCAGTTGTCAACATTTACAAGGTACAAAAATATTAAAGACAGATCAGGAAGGTGGATTTGGGATTTAAATGCTGAAAATTATGTGAATGCCTGGGAGCATTCACAGCCAGTTACATGGAAAACAAACAACGAAAGCCCAAAATATGGAAAATTCTTGTGGGTAGGTGATTCCTTTTAAAGCCATTTAACTGTCTCAGGTACTACCCCAGCACCTAGGAAATTGGTATTGAAATGCTACCCCCGGAATCCAGAGATGTTTGTACAATCTTTACAGGAACAGGTCCCAGGAACCGCAGCATATCACACCCAGGGCAAGAAGTCTTTCACTATAAAATGCCCTTCCTTATGCCGATGGGGCAAAACTAAGAAACTAAAGGGGGAAAAGATCAGCAAGCTGCTAAATGACTTGGCTTTGGGCGCTCATCTTCTCCTTCCACCCTCTCAAAGGCTTCCAGGGAACTGAGCAAAAACCAGCAAAAATAGGTGCAAGAATGAATTCCAAGAAGTACACGCTAAATACTGATGAGAAACAAATTACTCATTCACATGCAGTTGCAATCTCTGTCTGGAGCTGTGGATCATTTACTTGGGGGCTGAAACTGTTTTGACTTAAGTGAGCAAATAAATATCCAGAATTTGGAACATCTGTAATTGGTTCACAAAGGCGACTGTAAACTGTCTGGACTGACAATTGTGCTCTTCACGGTTTCACCACGCTGGGAGACCCTATTAGAGCAGATGGATAGGTGCTACCAGAAAACAAGATGCATGTTATGTATTATGGAGAAAAAGAAGAGGAAATGTTTAATAAGCTATCCAGTGAATAAATCTGAATAATAAATCTTTCTGAAACAAAAATGGAAATGGGCAATTGGATGTTCTAGGAGAAGAGAAGGAGGAATAATTCATCATATAAATAATTCATTGTAAATTTTAGCACCCAGTGCTGCTGTGCATTTGGTGTGGAGGACAGATGACACTGTGTGTGCTTGCATGTATGTGTTTAATTGCATGTATATATAATTTTTTTTACCCAACTATGTGGTTCTCCTTGTGATGCAGATCTGAAGATCTGTTATCAGTAATCCATCGATTAACAATTGTTGCTAGGGAAAGGGTATCTTTATCTATTAACCTCAGAAACTGAAATGCTAAACCAGACTTATCAATCAATTCTGCCTCATAGGCCATGATGGGTTTTAGTTACGCAGCATCACACAGCACTCACTCTTTCAGAAGAGGAATGGGCTGGGCAGCAGAGGCCTCCAGAGGCATCTGGGAAGCATCTGGCTCAGTAGCTGCTCCTGCCTTCCCTAGTGGAGCAACACGTGAATGCTCAGGTGGACTCTGAGCAGTGAGAGCATGCAGGTAAGTAATAAAAATGAACTGATTTACTGTAAGCAGAGAGATGATGCTCCTACTATCAGTAGAAATGGTGATGTCACTTACTAGGTTTTGCTTGCCTGAGGCTGAGCTAAATGTTTCATCTAAGCAAGAAGCTGAGTTTTCCTTCTGCCCTTTAGGCAGCAAGCGAGTGCTGCTTGAAGCAGAGTGACCTGCGTGAGAGGTAATGGCCTTTCGGGGCTGGACAAAGCACCAGCCTGTGAGAGCATCTTCCCCAGTGTGCCGCTGCTTTGCCCAGCGCTGCCCGGGCAGGCAGGCAGGCAGGCAAGGACCAGTGCAGCCAGCACATTTCCACCAAAAAAACCCAGAGCTACTGCGACCAGCAGCAGGGCAGTGTGAGCATCCTGCAAGCACTCTGCCGGCTCCTTTCTTGCCTCAATTATGGTTTCTTGTTTTAATAAGAGACGTTTTCTTTAACCTACCCTGAGAAGAATCAAAAGCACGTGCAGCAGTTGGTGTGCAGCTTGCGATTTAACTCTATATGTCTCCTGCATCGCTTAAAAGCGCTGGTGGGAAAAGGATAAATAAAACAAGACACCTCAACAGCAGAGCGTGGTTAATACAATTTCGCGACACCCTGTTACGTGCCCTCTAGGCTTTACCCAGCTGCGGTGTAAAGTGACGCATTGCCGCTGACCCCAAGAAATTACACATTTGGGCTACCCTTAACTCATTATTTGCCTATTTTACCCAATTATGTTTTATTTATTAAGCTAATCTTTAAAAATCTCTTGGTGTTGACTGTTTTACACTTCCAGTGCATTCTTTTTAATCCTACTGTTTTATGAACTAATTAACAAGATTTTTTTTTGCTCCAACAGCATAAAAATAAAACACAAATGTAAATATATGGTCTGAGTAGCCAGCATTGGCAACTCCCATATTGTCATTGGAAAACACCTGCTGTTAGACACTACTGTAGCACTTGTTTTATTTTGCCAAATTCCATATAATATTAGAAAACCAGATTAAAGATGAATTATTTCACTGTAAAAATCCCAAAATTGCATGTGAAAAATAATGTCAAGCAGAGCTCTCATGCTTCAAGCACTATTTCTTAATTATAATTTTATTCTACTGAGAAAAGAAAAATGATGTTATTTTGCATAAATTAAATAATCTAATCTACTTTCCAGATAAAATTGTTAACAAACCATTGATTTAATCTCAAGTGCCCAACAGACCCCTTAAACTCTGATGCAAAATATCTATTTCTCTAATTAAAACGAATGAATTTAATAGAGGAGAATGGTATGATAATTAGACGTATTATGAAGTATAGGATACTTTGATCTAGAACACACACCCTTTAATTCTTATGTGACTAGGTGTTCCCACAGACACAGCCCAGACCTAAGTTCTTGTTACATTCCTGTCTTTAACGAATAATTGTTTTAGACATGTCACCGCAAAATGTTTATTCAAGTCACTATTTTTGACCACAGTATTACACACTCACACAATGGAGCAACAAATTGTCTCCTTGGCTCAAAAATGGTACTTAAAACTAAACACTAACTTTTTTTTTTTTTTTGCATTTAATGCTTCACATGCCCTTAACTTTAGCTATACATACAGCTTCTACATACATGCAGAAATAGGACATTCTGTTCCTCATAAAATCTCAGTGCAAAAGTAGTAATTGCAATTTTAGAGGACTCTGTAAGTACTTACCTGAAATAAAAAGATTGCAACCTACATGCCAGAAAACTGGAACCGATTTGAACAACTGATTTTGGGTTTATCTGATGACACCTGGCTGAGAAGGATTTGCAGGACAGACAAGGAGAATCTGTAGTGTCCTAATTCCTTCCAGGCCACCAAAAAATTCACGGCATCAACCTCCTCCTCCTCTTCTTCTCCTTCCTCCCTCAAAGTGAAGACCAGCCTTTGATATCCTCAGATCCCATTTCAAAACTGAGACGACTTCTCTTCTGGTTAACCAATAACAAGAAGAAAAAAAGTATTACAAACTCTACTCAGCAGAAACACCCAAATCACCCCCATGACAACATTTTTTGCTTTTGGACTTTCCTAGAAGATCCCAAGGTGAGAGTAACATGAAGATGCTCAGAATTCTTAGCATTTTTGTACATCTACGGCACATAACATTGCTGTGTGCAGTAGGCAAGGCTCTCTCTTGATCGAATAGCCCTGAATAAGTGCTGACCCATGTCATGAGTGTGTTTAATCAGCAGACACCCATGATTCCTAGGAAAATGGAATATGCAATTTACTTAATAGACAGAAAACACTGAGAAAGAAAGAGCAAAAGGGAAATTGTCAGTCATTGACCAGATGACACCGTTGCTGGAAGCGTCTGAAATATATAAGAACTAAAATTCGATTCTTACTGATAAGGACCAACAAGGAAATGAACTCTTCTGGGGACCCCCAGGTTTCAACTTTATCCATTTTCAAAGGCTGTTGCTATGGGCTGAAACAACACAAAAAGAGGTTGAATTAAGCATGGTACGATGTCTGGCTACTGTAAAACTACAACTAGCTGCCACACAGCACTTAAAGTACACATCCAGCTATGTTAACTCATGTGTGCTCCTCTTTTCTTATCCAAGTGCACCCTATAGCACCTAGCAGCATTGGGTTTTGTGCTCTCTTTCACTCATAAAGAGCCAAGGAGAGCTCCAGGCAACAATGGAGTGGGATGGCAAGCTATGAAGTGGTTCTTCTAAAGACATTATTGAAGGGAAGCTCATCCTACATGATTTAGACTAAAAGATCATGTGACTTTTTTTCATCTCACAAACCCAGTAATCGCATGGTACGAGGCAGTAGGCCTGCTTCATGTTGCCTGAAATTAGAGGCTGTTCAGTATGAACGCCTTTTTTTGGTTCGTTGGTAGAGCTTAAAATAAATCTGATAGCAAGTGAGTCAAACTCAGCTCTGCGTTGCCCCCAGGACATGCCCAGTGCCATCAGGATGCGTTATGGAGGATGGAGGTGGGCTGCAATGACTTGACGGTCTCATTTCTAATTTCATTTATGAAGGTGAAATTAGTGATATCCATTCATTTTTCTTTCCATGAAGAACATGGCTTATTACTACCTCACACTGCATGAGCAGGGGCCAAATCTCATCCGTGTTCATACCACCCATGTTGAAGATAAGCCTAATATCCTCATAGCCGGAGTGTTTACATTGCTCTCTGATGTATTAGTGTAGTTGTTTGATTACATGAATAACAAATGTGCTTCTAAAAATGTGTTTTTAAAAGCTTTTGAGGAACAAATCTGATAGGTGCCGTGCATACCAAATCAGCGAGGTCCTGGTGGCAGTGTCGTGTAGCTGGACCTCTGAATTCATGGATTACGTCTTTCAAAAAACTTCACAGACCAAGACACACTTAATTCTGCATTCTTTGCCACACTTCAAAGTTTTATTAGCTGTCTTTCAGGTAACTAAGTTTAAGGTTGAAAACTTTTCCTTCTCACACCCCAATCGTATATTTTTTTCAACTAAACCATTAAGCAAGTTTTCCAGTGCTTTGATTTTATACGGGTTTAATAGCTAAGGGGTGTAATTATTATAATTAAATACGGCAAGCATACTAAGGGGCAGAAAGATTTGAGGGAATGAGTGCTAAAACAGTTCTGCAAAATAAGTCAGTGACAAAAAAAATGAAAACATAGTGAAAGCTTCAAGCACTTCTAGCCACAAAAGTACATTTCCTTTTTCCGCATCCTTAGCATCGAACGTTTCCTGTTAAAAGCAAGTGCTTGGGAAGCCAGACTTGCTCAATTCAACCCCGTTACTTGAAACAATCCAATAAAAACGAGGTCTATGTCCTACTTTCTCAGCTTCTGCAGCCTGCCAGAGCTTTATCCTTCAAACAAGAGCTCCACCTCGTGGACTTTCCCAAAACATCGAAGCATCCATCCAGCCCTCCTGGAGCCAAATTCATGTGCCCCACCAACACGTTGGAATTTCTGCCATAACCTACTTCAAGGGATTGATTTTGGTCTTCAGGGGTCAAACCCAGACTTACAAACAACTCCAACAAGAATTGAGAGGACCGGCCGTCTAGCATCAGCACCTTGCCACAGAGCTGGTCTTGCTTTGGTCCACCCTGGCTGTGTGTTCAAAGGACAACTAACCAAAAGCTTACCCTGCCCGGCTGTGCTGCTCTCACAGAAGAAAGTCATAACCATATTTGTGTAAGAGAGAGAGTCTCTGACTTTCTGTGCTCTGAAAATAACCTATGAAGTTGTCTTAAATGTATTTTCCGATGTCAAGCCTTACAGCACCCCCATGCAACCAGTATCATAGTCTTTACTGATGGAGAAAACAAGACACAGGGACACTAAAAGCTACCTCAGTTTCCTGAAGAGAGGCACCTAGCGCCCTCTGAGACATCTCTGGGGACCTGTTCAGCCACAGCTGTCCACACTGAAGGGTAGAATCCTCCCATTGCCAGTAGTGTATCTGCAGATGTTTTGGATACCCAGTGGCATCTCAGATGGCACTAGGTGAGTGTCTTTAGACAACAAACTGAGCCAGGTGGGACTTGTTTCTGGTCACATGGCAAACCAATGGCAGGAGCCCTGATCCCTCAAAACACCTTCTCCAGCTACTGCACCCGGCTGCATGGATGGGAGACAGCACAGCTCAGGAACGACAAAGTTCCGAAGTTTGCACTTCAGGATGTTACCCTATCTTTTAATCCTCTCTTACTAAACACCAGATCCCATTAAAGACATTCTACTGAATCTAAGTAGGACATCTATTTCAAAGATCTATAATTGCTTCCTGTCTCAAGTGAATAGATGATAAAGACCAATGCAGAAGATTAAAAGTTAATTGTAATAAATTGCATTGGCCAGGAAAGCAAAATTTAGGAGCACACAAGATCAAAATGATATAAAACACAATTATGCAAAGCTTAAAACCCAACATCTTATATGAGAGCAGAAATTTGTCTCTGACTAAAGAATACAACATGTGGGAACGCATGTAACCCCTTTGCCTTCAGAAGCACTCTCTGTGTTGTCTCTTGTAGAGGCCTCCACAAATTGGGCAGGGTAGCAGGATTCATATGGCTATGTGAATGGCTTGCCCATAGCCTCAGATGTGCGTGTGGAGTAAACAAGCCCAACTAGTTTGTCTGTTTTTTCATAGTATTCATATGTTGTGAGGAGCAAAAGGCACAACAGAGACGCTTCCTATTTACAATTTCCTTGTAGCTAAGCATGTCAGAGCTACTCAAAAGAAGTTATTTGTGACTTGATAAGCGCAAGGACTGCTTGTTAGAAGATGGGCAATTAACAGAAAAATGCAAGAAAAGAACTGAATGTCTGTGTGTGGTCCTCAGGAAAGCCCATGGGAGAGCTTGCCTCAAGACATTAAGAACTCTGTGCAAATGAGCTTACTACGGAAGCCATAAGGGCCAAGGAGGAATTGACAGGATACATTTATTTAATCTTTTCTCTCATTTTTACAACACCAGGTGGAGGAACACAGTGAGTCAACTAAACTAGAGATCCAGAGTGGAAAGAGCATCCCTGAACTAAGTGGCTAGAAATACTTTTGGGGTATTACTATTCTAAATGGAATTGTTTGCTTAAAGATAATTATTTTTCTCAGCACCAGCTTTAAGGTTTTTCATACAAGCCAATGAAATATTTTCCGACCCCAGTTTCTTCTCCCACCCTTCCGCACAGAACCAGCATTTGTCTGTAAACATGGCAACCTGCTGTGCTGGAAGGCTCTGAGGAATGTTACTAAGATCACTACTTAAAAAACTCTTGCACTGAATACAAGAAACATGCAGGCAAAAATTTCACAAGCCCAAGGTTTCTTACCGGAATCTACTTTCTCCTTGGGTCCATAGGTAGATCTTTTTTATCTCCTCTTTTGCTAATGCTTCTGGGGATAATCAGAATCCAAAACTGGAAAAGGATGTCCCTGTGGCAAACACGTAGCACCCCACGGAGAGAAAAGCGCTCCATCGCACTACATACAGAGTGTTTGCACAGTGCTAACCAGCAAAAACAGGCAGAGAGAGCAAAGTCACGCAATTCCTTTGTGTACAACCAGCAGTTGATGCTACCAGTTGTCCCAGGAACAAGTCCCAAAAAATAAGGTCATATAATACCTGGCAATATCCCCAGTGTTGCTGAGAGAACAGGTTTTTCAAGGGTGCAGGGTTGCTTTCTGAGTGTTGGCTGAGCAATGGGAGAGGGAAAGCAAACAGCATTTTAGAACCAAGCAAAAGCCAAAGAGGAAACATACAGCTTAGAAGCCACTCTTTTTCCCCATCACCATCATAATTTTTGAAAATGGGATAAGATGGAGCACATTTTTTTTTTCAAATGATATTTTACCCCTGTTAAGAATGAAATGGGATGACAGAGAACTGAAGAGGGAGATGGTGTTAGCACCAGCTACAGCTTAGCCACAGCAACGCGGTGCCCCTTCAGTAAAGGTCTGGCACTACGCAGACAAGGCAGCATCCTCAGGTGCTGCATATTATGTCCCACTTTTCCAGAAAGGAAAGCACGGTTTCTCTGTGAAACCATCAAAACGATGATGACCATATCATGGAAGTAACTCGCGCAAAAATCCCATTGTCAAATCAAGGGAAGACCAGCATCAAAGCTCTTCAGCTGTGCCAACTTCAGCCTGGCATCAATAACAATGTTTCAATTTATTGTCTAGATTAGCTGCCACCCCATCAACTCATGCACTAATTTATAACATTCTCCTGCTTTATTGATAACATGACAGATTTCCTCTGAATTGGTCTGGATCTGGATTACAAATGTTCTACATTTTACGTGCTCATTCCCTCTAGAATCAATAAAGCTCCTTCCCAGCATAAAGTCATATATGCAGTTGTTTAAAGACTTTTATGATCTCCAAAGCCTTAGTAGACAAAGATCCCACTGATGAAAACAGACAGGCTGTATTCCATCTTCTGAACATGCCCTGATTTTTATATGTACATACATGAATATGCACACATATTACTGACATTATATGTTCTCATTTTACTGTTCTACTGACATAGAACATCATCGATGAATGACTACCAAAAATATAAAATATAAAAGCCTTGGTTCCCTAAATAAAGGAATGCACCAGGCTTAATTTTATACATGAGGTTACACTATTTCGGTATGCACTCTCCTCGTGATACATTTCAGAGTGCTGAATAAAGACAGAGCTTTCTTTCACTGAAACACTAGTAATTTAGAACACCAGAAAACCAACCTATCACGTTACATGCGTCTAACCTTATGTAACCTTGTCTTCTGTTATATGACCATAATGGAAATAAAGATTGATCTCTCTTACCCATCTATCTGCCTTTTATGGCTTTATCAGACAGTCTTCTGAAAGACAGCTGTCCCTATACAAAATGAAGAGTATGAAACAAAATGCTTTTATGGAAACACTGCACATATCAGAAAAATGTGTGCATGGTCTGTAGTATAACCACTCAGGCAGAAGTTGATTGCATGCCTAACGCTGTAAGACTCAGGTTGCATAGACTGTATATCTATGTATATACTATATAGACTATATATATAGACTGTATAGATACTGTATGTATCAAGAAAAACATTGCACTAATGCCATAATTACCTAAGTGTCCACAGTGCATAACATACACATCCACATGTGCATGTATATGTTATGAATAAATGTGTATGTATAAAGAAAAACATACACATTTATTCTTTATGGCCTGCCTCTCTCCCTCGGAAAAATCTCACCAGCTCTACAACCTGTGGGACCAGGGGTGGAGATCAGACAGGCAGCATGGCCCTGGGTCACTGAAGACAGGTCCCCTAGGGACCTGCCTCACCTGGCTGAGAACCTGTGTGGATTCTCTGATGTCTAACAAGCCTGGAGTTCACACTGAGATTCCCTTGCACTGAGAGGTTCCCCTCTCTTCTGCCTGCCCACTTCTAGGAAACTAACACCCTTGAGACCTGCTGGCTTTCTGTCACACTTGACGGACCTGGCAAAGATGACATTTCATAGATGTTACAAATTCACTGGGAAGGCCTGGCAGACACATGCACTCTCAGGTACATGCATGAATGTAGCTGGTACAGCTTCATAAACACTGCCCTGTGGGAAACCAGGCAAAGAGCATGGACCTGTTCTACCTGGGCCCTTTCCCCTCCATGCAAGAGAAGGCAGAGTTGTTCCTGTGTTTGGGAACTCCTAAAAATAATCCACTCCCTGTAATGAAGAGTTTGTGCCTTGCACAATGGAAACGAGCTCTGTGAGATGAGTGAATGGCCCGGGAAACCAGTTTTTATACTATACTTTCTAACTACAAAGGAAAGGTGCTTAAATTGCCACGAGTGAATTTTCAGGCTTGTCTGAAATTATGCAATTTAAGACAAATCCAGCTTTCCTCTCAGTCATGAGCACAGAGGGGCACTGACCTTCTCCCGCCTGCTGAAACACCACGTGCTGCTGAGCGAAGGAGAACGAGGGGAGGAAAGGTGTCCACTGCCTGTCCCCACTCCAACGACGCTCACAAAGGTACAGCACCAGCCTTTCCACTGCCTGCGGGCAGAGAGGAGATGGTGGTTTAGCTCTTAAGGCCCCTCATCCCAAAAGGAATAACAGAAGTGGAACAACAGTATGCTTTTGTGAGCAAGGCAGAGCGCTTTGGAGCCCAATTAAACTCTTCTAGTAAACTCTAAGTACTCTTATAAAAGAGTAAATAAAAGTCAATGGAAATGCACTTTTCCCTCACCAGTGTGTAAACAGAAAGCTGGTACTGAGAGAGCAAGCATGGTGGCAGGGAGCAGATCAGCCAGCCCTGAATACAGCACATCATTAACATAGGCAAAGCTTCTCAGCCTGGGAAGACTTAAAAATTAGAGCCTGGTGAAGCTTGAACTCCAGGTTAAAAAGAAATCTTCATTTTCTCTTACTACCACGCTCTCCTCTGGGGACGTGACATATTGACTCTTGTTATGTGGCCAGGTTAAAAGTTTTAGCAATCCCGCTAGATTTCTTTCCTAGAGGAAAGAGCATGTATATTTATATATTTAGCTCTTACACTCAAATCTTCATAACTTAACACTTACTTTCTATGTATGTAATATAAATATGCAAGTACATACGTGAGCACAAACTGGGACGCGTTCACATGTGCATGAACATCACCGCCTGCACATACAGTCTTTATGTGGAAGAACCCAAATTATCTACACGTATTTTTCCTGCAGAGCAAGGGAAACCCATGCAGTTCAGCAAAGCCAGAGTCAGCCTGGCTGTGCAGCAGGTTTCTGAGGACTTCAGAAGCAGAAGTCTACAGAATTTCAGGGGCTAATCTGCAGAAGTTTAAAGTAGTCTGAAGAATTTAATGGAGATTTAGATGCCTGCAACTGCAGTGTAATGTTTTTGAGAATGATTGACCAAGATGAATGGCATCCGCTTAGTAGTTATGAAACATCGTGTCAGTGTTACGCCCTACAAGCATACATAAATCAAGGAACAATGTCTGTATCATTTTCTTCTCAGATGAAGAAAGGCTTACAATCTTCATAAGATTAAGCTGTTCTAAAGCAAAATGAAACACTGTTCATAAACAGTGGTGATGTTTACATACAGAAACTAAATAAAATTGGGTGGAATAGGGTGAATGAATCAGAACAAACAAGAAACTCGTAAGGGATGTTCCTTCTTTATTAATATCCTCCCCCTCCCTAGTACTACTCGGAGGGTTTTTTTGTTTGCCTTTCCCACGTCTCTTATCTGTGCTTTCAGATACAGAGAGCCTCACAACATGCTATAGCTTGAATGTTTGCATTCATCAAAGTGAAAACTTCTATTAATAAGAATTCAATTATTTGGAAAATTTTCCCGGCAGTACAGCACCACCTTTCTAAGTTCACTTCCAATGTGAATTTTACTTTCCACAAACTTCATTTGATTCATAAAATACAAATAGATGGTTTGCCGTGACTCCAAAGTAAAGGACTTCAGAGGAACAATCATGAAAAGTGAAGCCTGTCACAAGCATCTGTGGAACAGTAGGAAGTTATGGTAAGCTTGTGAATAGTAGCACTGTCTAAGACTCCCCATGGGAATACTATTAAATTAACAGCACATTCAGATTAATTGCCTTTTTTTTTCTGGGGATTTTTTTTTTTCAGTTGCCCAACAGGTATCTTGTAATGCAGAATTGTGGTTCACAGAGGTCACCCCCTGTAACACAGTGGGTTTGATTTGGTGGTGAGGTTTTCTGGTTTTGCAGCTTTTTCTTAGCTGTGTTCCAAAGTCCGGGTTATTAATTTGTCAGACAGAAATAGAAAAGCAGCTAGTGTTCTGGCCCAACCCCACCCAAATCCTCAGGGAAGTCAGATGTCTCTTCAGAAGTCATGAACGGTGAGATAACAACATCATACACATGCTTTGAATTTTAATTGTCACTGTTAAGGATTAGGAACAATCCCTGTAAGCAACCAATTTTGCTGGCATTACTGAGACAGACTCAAGCCTGCTTTTAGCTAACTGCCATGCAATATTCATGCCTCAAACCTGATTTTAGTGAGTTCCCTTCCCTCTAGATCAAGTACATCACTGGAGGCTCCTAGTCCCCTGTTTGGTATTCCCACCCTCACTAACTCTTCACCACAAGGGAATTATAACAGGGAATAAAGTAATCACTCACTTGCTACTGCCAATGTAAGAGAACATCGTAATACTAGCTCATAAGTGATCGGCTTTTCTCCTGTATGGCCACACTGTTCCTACCTAAAAAAGAGCTGAAAAGATGGTGAGATCAACTGCCCCTCCCAAAGCTGTTTTTGGTGTCTGAACAGTCATTTACCCAGAAAGACTTCTATTTGAAATATCCTGCTCTTTGGTGTTGACAACTGTGTTTTTCTGGTATTATTGCTAGTCCTTCCATTCAGCTCGACTAGGCTTGTTTCTTCTGCCACTTTATTTCTACAGATTCCATGCTGGGTCACGACTAGAAAGGACAGGCTGCAAATCCGGCATTGTGAAGAAGAGGGAAAAAGAATAGGAATTACAAAAAGGCCAGCTCTTATTTCAATCTTCAGAAAAATGCAGCTCTTTCCCAACTTTTAGCATAGGGAAATAATCTGGCTAGTGCTTTATGCCTAGCCTCAAGTAACATTTTTAAGCGACTGCTATATTTAGTCAAAGAGATAGCTGGTTTTGTGAAAAACTTGCAAAGGACCTATGCATGTGCCAGCTCTACAGGGAAATGTCATTGGCTTAAATGGATTAAGTTGGGATTTACGTGACTAAGAGCTGAGATACAGGATGCCTGAACACTGGAAGGGACAAAATGAAAAATTCCTCCAAGAAAATTAAAACATCTCCCTCTCTCTTCTCAACTAAGCCAAATAATTAAATGAAAGAAACCAACCTGATTATGAAAATGCCAACAAAGGAGCTTTACCTTTCTTCAAAGCTGTAACTTCTCTCTTAATCAGGTCATGCAATACAAACACTAGCGGCACACATCCTGCTTTCACTCCACGAGATTTCCCTTCTCCAAATCCTTTCCCTTGGCCACCGGAAGAGCTCCAGACTCCCCTTGGTCTGGTACCTCCCATTAGACCAACAAAGTTGCAATCTATGGTCTCAGTCTTGCAAGATCTTAACTCCTACAGCGATCAACAGATTGCCTCAGGAACCGTGCCCCATCATGTACCGTACCTGCCTGTCCTCGTTGCCCTCAGCCCTGCTCTCACCACCACCAGCCCATTTCACGGTCGGTGGCCAGCATGGACACTCCGGTCTCCTGTCAGCAGCTGTTGAACAGGAAACACCTGGGTGTTCCCCATTTATAGAGCAGGTGGAAGCAAGGCTTGTTGCTGCCGTAAGTGAAAACACAGCATTAGCCAGCATCCTGGCTCCTGGTGGGAAAGTGTTTTATTAATCAAAAAAATACTTTCCACCCTGTGGTGTCTCACAGACCTTTAAACTTACATCTGCAAAAATCAGAGAAATTCTTCTGTCATTCTCATAACAAAGTTAAAATACAGAAAACTTTTTTAAAACTTGACAATTTATTTTTTTTAAGCAAGAGAGAGAACTTCAACCTGATTAGAAATAAGATCAGCACAGGGTGGTGCGGGCAAGGCAGAATTCCCAGCTCATTAGTGTATGCTGCGTTCCCAATCTATTATAGGGAGAAGAATAAGGGAAGCTGGAGTAGCTGAGCTTGCTTGACCAAAAGCTATCATCATACGACACCAGCTTTTTCTCATTCTATTCTAGACTACAGAAAGGGAGAGTGGGATAAAGACTAGTAATTTTGGACATCTCAAAATCCTAATTCACCCAAAACATGTTGTCATGGAAAGTGAAATTATGGCAGAGCAACAACTGGTAGGAGGTTGGGAATACGACATGGAGATAAGTGCAAGACTTTGGGTATGGGGCGTCATAGCCAAATAGTACAGTGCATTCTTTCACCCACAGCATTCACCATGCTTTTCTAGTTCTACCAGTTATACAATTCATTTCATCTCAGAAGAAAATACTTTCATTGATGATGTGTTCTTACTATAATTCATGAGACTATATATGAAAATGTAACACTTTGCATTGCACTGGATAACACATTAATCCCTCTTACAGGATTGTAGAATGGCATTCCTTGCCAGTGGATCTAGAAAACAAAGCCCTGACCTTCTCCTAGATATTAGTAAAAGACAAACAGGAATGGTATGCCAAAATTCCAAAGGTCATTGCAAGTAAAGAAGGTTTAAAAATCAATCATACAGAGAAGTTGTTGGGAAGTGGGGTTATAGGACAGATATGAAGGAAGACAGGCAGAAGCTGAAGACTCTGCAACAGCAACATCATCTTATATTGGATACAAAAGCCATGCTCTGGAAGGCAAGAGGAAAGATGAGAAATTGGGAAAGACAGAGAGTGAAATGTTATCTGGGAGATGACTAAGAGAAGAAGGTTTATTGTTTGGACACGAAATCTAATATTGATGCAGTAAAAGATAAAAAATTAGTAAATGGATTCAAGGAGGAAAGTAATGTGATCCAAGATTTTACATGTAATCTATCAAATCACCCTCAGGTGTGATATCTAGCCTTCCCATCATAGGATAACGTAGGTGTGTATTTGGGGCACCTCATGTGCTTTGCCTACAACATTAGATACAAGAGGAAGTGGATTCATGATAGAGTTTCTGAGGCAATTAAAACAACTCCCAGCTTTTACCAGCAACTTCAAAGCAATGATTTTTCCTTTCTGAAATAAATGACAGCCTGAGACTAAAGAGGGATGTTATTTAGAGATTTATAAAGACAGACAACTAACTTATAACCAATGAAATCTTAATATCATGTCACACATTATCTATGTATAAGAGTAGAAAGAAATATCAATAGAAATAGATTGGAATAAGCAGTGGCATGACTGTCAACAGCAGCACTTCAGTCCTTCAGGAGAAAAAGAGAATATTAAAACAACATACATTTTTGACAAGGCACAGAGCTTAAAATACCTGGGAAGTAAAATAGTTGTGAATCAAAAAATCCACCTTCAAGTCAGGAAAATGTTGGTGTCACATCTGCTAGCTACACACGAAAAAAAAGAAAAAAAAAAGAGGATGGGACAAAAGTTGCCCAAAGACCTTAAGCTTTTAAGTGCCTCATTTGTGTTAATGACTCCTTGAGTTCAAATATGATATGGTAATCGAATCATCATTTAGTGAATCCAGCATATCATGCTATCGTGATGAAAATAATGTAAAATAATATTGTAAGTAGATAATTTAACTTGACATACGAAGACTTGCTCTCATTCATGAAAATGAAAATTTCTCCACGTTCAGTACATAGTACTGCAACCAAATGGAAGAAGCTCAGTTTAGAAGAACAGTCTACAGAAACCCATGCCAAAACATACATAAAATGTTCTCTAGAATCTGTTATTTAATAAAATTTCATGTTTCTATCAGATGTCATAACTCACCATTCAGAATCTGTACAAATACAGTCAACATGCATGATCCTGCCAGAAGCACCAAGGTTTTCCAAGAGCTGATTGTGACCAAGGTCTGGACACCCACCCTGTCATTTTAAAATGCTGAGTAATCATTATGGTCAGTATACACTGTGTATGCATTATGGGTTAGTTCCTTACCGTATACCTGAAGGTTCATCACCTAGTAAGCATTTTTAATGTGGCAGTTGAGTTGGTCACACAGGAGTCAAGCACTCCTGGTGCATCTTGCCTGGTGGGCAGGCTGGCCAGCATCGAGGCAGGACACGTTCGTTGGTTGTTCTGCTGGACAAGTGAAAACATCTCCTTAAACTGCTGAAAAGTTTTGACAGAAAATCACTTTATGCTTGTCTTGTTTCCCCAAGCCACAGTCAGAGAGGAAATCAGGTGGCACAAGCTACGGGTGTAGCTCATTACTGCAGTTACAGGCTCAGGTATTTAAGTAAATGCCTGGTCCAGTATGAAAAGAAAATTACTCCCTGTGTATTAATTGCTCCTCTTGCAATGTGCATTCCAATATTCCCAAACCCTGAGCAGTTCCTACAAGAAAAGGAAGAAAAAAAGAAAAGGCCTTTTGCAAACACATTAGCCCTCACTGCAAAATTGGTTCACTTGTAACTGATACACAAAAACATCAGAGAAAGCTGAATAGACAGGATCAGATGGAAAATTTGGCAGGTGTTTGGAAAACAAAATATGTAGCAAAAATTGGGAAATGCCAGAAAGTTCTTTAAAAGGATAGAGGAAGAACTGGGAGTACTGATGCCCAGTTTCAGCAAAGCCTGAGGAAGGAAAAATGCCTGTTACGAGTACCATGGTTAATTTTAACTAAAATAACACCCCCTCAGACTGTCTGGGTCACTGCAGAAAGCGTATCCTTTGCGGGTGTTTGAGTCCGACAATGCTAATTCAAATAGATGACAGCACCTGCATTTGGGAAACATACATCATTATAAGAAAATCAAGAGGAAAAATCAACTGTACAAGCATTTTATATGCGTTTTCAAAGATACAAATTGTCTATTATGTAATACCTCCCACTTAGCATGATTAGGATCTGTGTGAGTCAAGATTTACAGTCTCGTGCCCAAGCCAGCCAAACATTAAAAGCCTGTGACTAAACAGAGGAGGGGGGGTGGAAAAAAGATAGCCCTGAAAACTCTATTTTCTTACTGTGAATGGCTCACGTTGAATCATCTGCTTGGGCCAGATGAAGCTAGCACAAGCTGTCAGATAATGAGTTAAGCGCCACAAATGGAGGGCACAAACCTTTGCGGTTAGTTTGGGGAAAACAGTGGAAATGAATGAAACAGGGGTTTGTTGCCTCCCACACCAACCACACAGAAGCTCGTCTGTTTTGAGGATTCACAACAGCTTTGCATGTGGGGTGCTCTGCCCACAGCTCTGGTCACCTGCTGAGAGCTCGCATTGAATTAGGTTACATTATAATTGGATTTTCCGAAGGCACCGCATTAGCATTTTCCATGATCTCACCCTTATTAGCCAAATCACTAATCAGGAGTAGCGCGGTTATATTGTTTGCTGGTTAAACTGTCTTCTGCCGTAGTGTATGTAAGCCAGCTCCAAATTCATGCAGAGATGAAAACTCCTATCTCTCTAATAGAGACCCAGGAGTTTATTCTGTCATTGATGTTGCAGTCAAACTCTAATTTCCAATAGTTCATGAGAAAGCAGTTTCTCTCCAGAGGCTGGTTCACTCAGAGCTTTTCTTGTGTTCTTCCTGAGTCTGTATTGTAAGTTAGGAGTGTCGTTTTGTTAATCAGTGTAGGCAAAAGCAGCATCACTGTAAAAGCTAATAGCAGAAAAATCCTTTCCCATGGATTGTTCCCCGTTGTGTCCAAAATCAAATGCTGAACATGTTTAATCCTGTAAGGTTATTATTTTAATGCACAAGCCTTTGTAAATTGATGGGAATGGAAATACCTGTTCTAAAAGCAGAAATGACACACACAGGCGATCTCTAACTGATGACTCTGTACAGCTCAACAAGCTGTTTCTGTGGGAGCTTAAACTCATATTAAGTATTTCTGAGCTGTAAGGAAAGCACACAGGACATCTCATGTGGCCTTATGGTGCAAAACCTCGGTTCCTTCCTTCAGGCGGGATCTCAGCAGATTCAGGTACCTGCCTGAAGGGAAGCAACAGTCTTAGAAGTAGATTATCAGGTAACATTTGCTGAACATCCATTCATCACAATTTTCTGAAAAATTCCATAGTCTAAATACATTTTCATTTAAAGAGCCAGGTTTTATTCTCAGGTTAGAGGTTACACAACGATGTTCAGATTCAGTACAAGAATAATTTGGAAATATAAAGCCATTTGCACTGAGAAGTTAAAACCATTAAACCTTTCTACTAAAATTCTTCTGATACAAAAAAGTACACACAGAAAAAAAAAAAAACCCTGTGATTAGTTTTCTTATAACTTTGGAGTCAAAACAGGAGAGTTGGCCTTGACTCAAAAAGGGGAGTAGGCACATTCTACCTGGCCTGGCATCAGCGGTACCCTCCTTACAATTACACAAATGTGTTAAAACTGTGAAGCAGATTTCCTTTTTACCAAACAACCAAGAAAAAGAGTACAGAATTCAAGATGATATATCAACAACTCATTCCCTGGAATCAAATAAAAAAGACTAAAATTCTCAAACAGAACAAAAAATATCACAACACTATTGAGCTTATAAGCTCTTGAATTCAAACCAGATGCGACTGTCTCTCAATAGCTGCATCTTTTCTCACAAGGCTTTTTAACAGATTCTCATAGGCAGCACAAACAGCATCTTCAGAACAAAGGGCAATAACGCTTCCCAGCAGAGTTTAACTGGATCCTGAGGATCACTAGCCTGTATGATCTGCTTTTCTATTGTCTTCGCAGGGATTTCACCAGGCATAAATAACATGCACTCAGAAGATAAGGAGCTAGGGGCAAAAAAAAAAAAAAAAAAACCAGAGCAAAACAGAATACTGAAGTTACAAGACTAGCTTGCAGCCTTTGGTCTACACTTCTCCAGGTCATAGGCTGTCAGCGATGGGCTCCCTTCTCCGAGGATGAATCTGCAAAAGTAAATCAATACAAATTATTTTGACATTGAGAAATACAACTCGCTTATTGTTAATTTCCCTCTCTTTTGTAACACACACACATATCCCTGGAGCCAATACTGTGCATCTTTACAAGTCTGTAATCACTCCAATACAAAGGGCAGTAAGTGTGAAGAAGCAAAAGAGGGCATGGATATCATACAGCGCGCTAGTAGTCTCTCTCAACTTTCATCTAGTCCCAGCTGTTGATACAGAGCAAACAGTAGGGTCTAATAACTTAAAGCCCCTATGTAAAATCTTTCTAGACCTGTAAAAAGAAAAGCTGACATTGAGCAGCACTCATAGGTATACATTAGCATTATGTGCACCCAAGAGAGTAGGTAAGTGTGACAGAGGGAAGAATTAGGTAGTAGTACCTACAGCTAAGTAGGTGTCTGTGGTTCAAAGATGTGTTTGATAGTAACTCACTCAAGCTAGGAAAACAAAATAAAATCTAAGAAAGGAAATATACTATTGCCGGTGTAACGCATGTTTCCTTCCTGAAGTTTCAAAAGATTCTGGAAATGCTATAACACATTGCTAGTAGCACACACACAAGTGCACACAGTATTTTGCTTACAAGAGAAACATTAAGAGTGAAATATTTCTAGCAAGGTTTTGAATTTGCCTCGGAGAATTGCTCTGCAGCTGCTCCGCAGTAACCCCATCATTCACTTCCAAACCCACAGTACTGATGATATCCAAATGTATATGAAAGAAAATATATGAAAGAAAACTTGATCCAAAAGGTCCACATTTGTAGCAAGTGGCAGTACCATGAATCATCAATTTTGGTGACATCTTTTCCTTGCAGGTATCAGAGCTAAAATTCATGTTATTTGTTCACAAAACCAGAAAGAGAAGCAATTAGGAGACTGGTTGTTTGTGCAAGAAAGATAGATATAGGTATTTGTGTGTCCATTTCATGTCATGTACATAGACCCCTATAACACCTAAGAGGGTAAAACAAAACTTTTCTAACAAGAAATGTGCTTCCAAGCTTCACATCAAATGGTGGTATTTATATAACAATATCATGTGGGGGAAAAAAAAAAAAGAAAGAGAGGACTTAAATATTCAAAGACCTCAGGCAGCTATACAGTGGGGATGCCCTTCAATTATTTTTGTTCCTTCCCAGTCCCGAGTCCCACTGGGACACACTAAAGTCACCCTGCTAATGGCTCCTAAAGTTCTTGCCCAGATCATGCAAACCAGCAGATACCACAGCACTGCAGACACAGTCTGCCAGAGAGGAAAGGCAAACATGATATAACACGAAGTTCGCAAAAACAAAGAGTGTGGCTCACCTAGGACGGCATTAACCATTCCGAAAACATTCTGGCTATTTCGCAGTACGAGCAGGCTTCAGAGCCCAGCACAGAGTACTAACACACTTAAAACACATACAACAGGTCAAAGGAAGGTGGACTCAATATAACGAGGGTAGGTAGCACTTGGCTGCTACTTTAATAAGCAAATGGCATGGAATTAATTTTTACATCGCTTCCTTAGATGATCAATGAGGAACTAAGGATATTTCCAGGTAGCAGAGGCATGCTTCATCAAGTCACCAGGAAAGAGAATCATTCAATAAAAAAAGCCACCACCACATCACCTATCACCAAAAGACCACCATCAACATCCCCTATCAGATAAGTTCCCTTAAATGCCTTGATTCTTCCCTATGTTTCATTCTCAAAGGAAAAAAAAAAAAGCCAGTGTGTGTGATGCCATTTAAAATTTAACAGGTACTGAATGATTAATCCTGATACATTGTTTCATAGAAATAAATTTATCAAATCATGCAGCTGTTTAAATTACATATCCTGTTGCTCTTCACATGAGACTTTTCTGCCTGATACTCTGAAAAACTGCAACATGTTCTGTGATCTTTAGCTCAAGGTGACTTCTGAAAAAGGCAACTTCTTGCCTTCTGGAGTTAGAAATTAAAGGTGCACTAATGGCCGTTTTGTTACATTGCAGTAGCAGAAATCAAGTTGTATCAGTAAAAATCCTGAAAATAATCACATTTTCATTCCCAGTGGGGATGGCAAGCTGCTAATTAAATCTGTTTGACTAGTTGGGAGCACTGATAATTTCTAATGTAAAGTATGCACTGAGGACAGGCTAATACCAAAAATGTTTAGGGTCTGGGATTTTTTCCAGGAAAATGAAGATGTCAGTTAATTGACTTTTTTTCTGTCTGGCTTTCATTGAAGACCTCCACAAATCCATTTTTCAGTTTTTCATTCCCCTCTCCTCCCCCCACAGATGTCACTATTTGCAGTGGAAAACCCCACACTTCTCCCTCCTCTTCTTCCAATTAGCTGTAATTATAATAACATTACCAGCAAAGTAGGCACCCTGAGGGCAAAAATCTGGAAAGCAGCAGAGAGTGGAAGGGAACAAGAGATGATACTATAATGAATGTAAGTGGACGTATCATGCTTCTTCACGTGCTCATGTGGGCATCCCTAGGGCTTTGCAGGTTGGTTTCTGCTTTCCCTAGATGTGCCAAGCCAAGGTGGTGAGCGGCTGCTCTTGCCTCTCCCACAAGCCTCCAGAGTTTGAACTGAGAGGTAAGAGAAGGGGTACGTTTTGGGTTCTCCCTGTGCTTGGCATCATAACTGGATCGAAAATAAAAACGTACAGTTTAGGTCAAAGAAATCTGGTAGTTATAACTGATGTTCTGAAGGGGTAACGGGGGTTCTTAAATATATGTAACTGAGACTCTTTCTGCCAAGAAAACAAATACAGTAAGATTAATTTGGAAGTGAAAGATGCAATACATGCCAGCAGTTGCGGCATGCAAAAGGGTTCTTGCTCTGAGCAGGCTTTGAGCAATAAACCTCTTTTCCAGAGAATTTTTCATTAAAAAATTGGGTTCAGGGAAAATCTCCAAAATCAATCTTTTTTTCAACTGTCTTTTCAATTTTGCACAGTTGGATAAGGAAGTCAACACTGCTTGCCAAATAAAGTGACATTAAGTACACTTGCTGGAAATCTTTCTGCCTTTCTCCTTAAAGAGGGAAAAAAACCCCAAAACTTCAATCAAAAAAACCCCCAAAAGCCACAACTAAGCACAAAAAGATTGGAAACCAGTTCCAGCAACACTGGGTGACCGAGCACAGAGAAACTTAGGAGTTAATGTCCCTCCAAAGGCAGCATTGCTGGTCAAACAAGGCTAAACTGAAAGAATTTAAGCACAGTTTAGGACCAGGCGGGCAGGAAGAGATATTCTCTTGGAAATACATTGCTGGTGCAGTGAGACAACATCTCATCAACTTCTTCCTTAATCTCTGCCTGCCTCCCATCACTCACCTTTTCACACTGCCCTTCTCTCTTTATTGTGACCCTCAAGGAAACACCTTTGCTTTTCGGAAGACTGACAATTTGCCCTAAGCCTGCTTTGCAGACAAGGGGTTGTCCTGTGAGGACTACCTGAATGGTCTTTACCTGGCAGCCTGATCTCTACAGCAGCCCAACTATGGAGCGTGGCCAGAAACACAACATTCCTATCCATCTCTTCACCCTGCCTGCTCTCAGCCAGAGTATTTCATATTTGGGAAGATATGGAGAAGAAATATTTATGTTCACAGACAAGTTGAACTGTGGTATGAGTAGTCTGAGTTTTTAAGCAATTTAACAAGAAGTGCAACATGAAACTTTCTGGATACAAAGGGGAAGAAAATGCTAGTAAAATCAGGCCAATAAATCTGAATAAAGCCCACATCCTCCTATTTGCAAACCGCCTGTTAAATGCTTCTGGATTCAGTTTGGATCCCAGTGGTGGCATGGAAAACTGAACTCTTGATGAGAATGCAGCGTGAAAGAGCAGGAGGAGAGGAACTGGGTTAAACCCTCACCTTCCTGTGACCATGCAGACATACAGATGACAGGCAACTGTATCCTGCAGTGCAGTCTGGCATGAAAGTCACCCCAAACCATGGGCAGGCCTTTAGTACCTGTTGCACTGTGAGTGGCAAGGGTGTGGAATACATCAACTCACTACAAACATCATCAAGGACAGACATTTTTTCCCATCCATTTTGGAAAATTGTATATTACGTTGTTAGTAATTTTTCACTGTCCCTTGGCAGGTCAAAGTTGTTTCCATGCTTCCCAATGGAGAGGCTGTGGTTTTTAACCTATGAAGCCTACTTTTTTAGGGTTCCAAAGCCAGAAAGGCCTCAATGGTTCTTTGTTAACTTTTAAGTAAACGCCCTGAAGCCAGAAACATGTTTTTAAAAAGAAGTTGAGTGGTCTGTATAAAGCAGCCAGGAGGATCATTAACTTCTAGTTAAAGAAGGCAATTCAACAATAACTGTGGGCAACTGTGAACAAATAATAATAATAATAAATTCATAAAATAATTTAAATCTTGATTACTGAATCAAAAAGATAAAAAAAGGCCAAGTCTTATCCATAGAATCCCTTCCCAGATCCCAGAATGTCTACACACAGCCGGTAGTTCTTATTTTACTTATCTAGGCGTACAGAGAGGGAAAAATATTAAGTAAACATAATCAAACATGCATACCAGGATCGCTAGTTGTGTTTGGTCATCTCCACATATTCATACATAGACACTCCTACCATCACATTTCCATGCCCTACAAGAACCAAGTCAGGGATAAGGCACCCAAGCACACTGTTGCATCATGCTCTGAACTCTGTGTTCAAGGGCACGCTGATGTGATTTCAAGGCTGAGGACTGGTCTCTCAAGTCACAGCAGCCAGCCTGTGACAACACTGGGAATAACTGTCTCTCTCTATAGAGCAACTTCAGCCTTGTATACCACAAGGGCTACAAACCCCTCTCTTCATCCAGGTTCTTAAGTGGTTGATAGATACTTAGCTGTAAAACAGAGGTAGATCACTAAAACCAACTCCTTATGCTCTTTTCAGTAGGATTAAATTCTTAAATGTCTCCTAGACAGTCTAGCTGCAAAATACAGAGGCACAGGTTATTTCACCAACAAGAGGCACAGGTTATTTCACCAACAAGAAACACAGGGTAGCTCTGAGATGTTTTAGTCAAAGAACGGAGGACTGCTCAGCACATTTGTCACTTAACTGACAAATTTCTTGGGAAAGAGGGGGCTGATATAGCCCTGATTCAATAACAAGTGGTGTTCACTACTCCAAACTCCAAGCAGATACATAAAGTTTTTTGCATAAAGCCATACTTCATAGCTGTAATCTTAGCAGCTCCCATTACCTTCACTCTCTTCATAAAGCTAAATTGCAAGTGTTTCATTTAGATAATTACCATTGTCTTGCTACTGTGGAACATCTCTTGTTCATTTTCATTTTGGAAAGGCTTAATGGAAAAAAGAACAGAGTTTGGGAGTATGTGTGTGTGTGTCTCATTTTGCCCCCCTATTCCTCCCATCCTTCCTGTATTCTGATGAAGTTATTTCCAGATTAATTAGAAAGGGCTCAAATCAAAAAGTGCCAGATCCAAACCATCACACTACTGTGAAAGTTCAGTGCCGGAAGCAACATCGCTCCTCAAACTTGTGCATAAGTGATCCTCTGTCAACAACCAAAACAGATCTGTGGGGAAAATAACAGACTGGAGTAGAAACTTTGGAAAATAGGATCAAATAGGATTTATCAAATTTCCATAGCAGACTTTTAAAAAAAAAATTAAAAATATTTCAGTGATTACCTTATTTCTATAGAAACAGGAAAAGAGGTGTATCTTACAGAAAACAGAAAGACAAACTAAGCTTCACGGAGGCAACAATACTTTAAAAAAGCCTTCTTTGAACAGGGGAGCAGCCAAGAAAAGTGGTTCCAGCCAGAAGAAAAGTACAGATATGGTTACATGAGAAGCAGAAAATAAGAGACTACAGCTGGTTACAGAAAAACCTGCAGAATCTCAGTCAATTGCCAAAGTACCTGAGTGCTCCCTCACAAAGGAGGGAGAGAGAGAGAGGAAATACAATCTAGGTACATCTGTAAAAAACTGCAAAAAAAATTAATAATTCCTCTATGGTGACAATATGCCTTTGCAATCCCAATGACATTATAGCAAACTAGTTAGAGTTGATGTAGAGACTCTCATAGATTCCAGATATCTTTAAAACAGGTTTTTTTTGATGGTATATTATAAAAAAAATCCGTTTCCTGATTCATTTCACTAGTGTTCAGCTCTTAAGTTACAGCCTGTGACCTGTATTTTGCAATTATTCCTCCAGAAAAAATACCCAGTGTCAAAGGAAAATTTGTCCTGTTAAGGAAAACTTAAGGTTTTTCCCTAGAAACATCAATCTACTGAAATAGCATTCTTAAAGGAAACTGCCTCATGCCTAAAAGTTGCTGCACTGCCGTTTTGTTTTTCTATAATGAAGCCCTATCTCAGAAGAGATAAGATTTATTGGTCAGTTTATCATGTAATGAGGAAACGAAAGATGAGAAATGAGACTTAGGAATGCTGCTACACATACTAGCTCATTTAAACTCACCATCATAATTAGCACTCATACGAAACAGAACAAAGAAATTGGGACATCAAGAACACTTTCATCACATATTCTTGGAGTTTCTATCTTTGAAACCTTTCTCAAAACAATTTACTTAAATGCAGATTTAAGGTGATTTAAGATTACAGGTGGCTATATATAATACACAAACTCAGGCTGGTGCCTTTTAATTGATAGTAGAAGCTGGACTTCTGTGATCAATGGCTAATAAAACAATCTTTGTTTTATCAACAAAGATAAAAAGAATAAGAGCCCCAAAGATGTTAAAGCCAACATCCTACACAGCATTATAATGAGACTCGTTGAGAATTCCTCTTTGTGGGGACTGAAGAAAAAAGGGAAGGGAAAAGTCTCCAAGTGTCCTACTCACTGTCCCATTGAGAAGGAGGTATTTGGATGATCTGAACAAGGAACAGAAACAGAAAGTAGAGCATGGATTTAAAACAAAAGAATTCAGGGAGCCAGAAGTCAAGTCATATAATCAAACAGAGTGAAAAAAGAAGTCTCTTTTCTTCAGATCCCCTAAGTGTACTGCCCTGGACCACAGCTGCAGTTGGTGGCCGGGCTTGTTTCATTCACTGTTATAAACATCCTCCCTGTATTCTCTGGTGCAGTAAATTACTCTGAGTTTAAGTGGGAGGAACTAAAAATTTAATCTCCTGTCCTCTTTTGCAGTCACAGCACTACTTTCCCTACAACCACATCAGAACCCTCCACACAGTTGCCATGTAATTATGGGAAGCTCATCCTCCATTTCAGCGAGCTATGTTCCCACCCTACCCTCTCTTCTGTCCAAATGTGGAGGACAATAAATAACAGAAGAGTTCCTCTGTAGCCATCTTCTTCTTCTAGATGTTACAAAATAGCTTTTAGTGGCGAGTCCCTGCCACCCCATATGGTACCCACTGGCACCATGAAATGGCAGACATACAAAGCACACACCCCCTCCTGCAGTGCACACCAGCAAACTTTGCTGGTCCCCTTGCACAGCACATGATGATACATCATTCATCTGAGATGGTATCTCTGCAAAAGGGCCATGAGACATGAGAACAGAGCAAAACACAAAGCTTTAGGTGCCAGAGGAGGGCACTAAAGCTGGTGAGGGGGTCTGGTCTACAGCACAAGTCTTACAAGCAGCAGCTGAGGAAACTGGGGTTGTTCAGCCTGGCGAGCTGAGAGGAGACCTTATCACTCTCTGCAACTACCTGAAAGAAGGTTGTAGCGAGGTAGGGG
>KZ505848.1:615561-631664 GCA_002844005.1 Limosa lapponica baueri
ATTCTCAAGCACTGAAGAGAAAGGGGGTGGTTTTGGGGAGTTTCTGAAGGAGAAGATCCGGAGGGGTGAATTCTTACCCAGAACAATGTCCCTTCTTCCTTCTGCTCTTTGGCATCCATCTTTTGAGTGGTCTGAAAAAAGTACTTCAAACCACCCAGGAACTTGGTATGATTTCAAATCCAGATACAAGTATTAAATACTTCTCCTGGTTTCCAAAAGATAGTTTGCACTGACACTTGGCAACTAATTAACTTTGTCCATTTACATAGTTCTATTTTCAGATCTGGCACCTTGAGCTATCAGAGCACATCAAGAATAGAAATGGGAATTTTGCCTTTAAGGTGAAACAACATCCCTAAAGACTATACTTTGTTACCAAAGGCTTCTAAAATCTGCCCCATCTCGGCCCCCAGGTTTGGCACGTCATTAAATTTAGCCTTAGCTGGAGGAACAGAAGCTCTAAGGACAACGGTGAGGATATATTTTCTTTAGGACTATTACTAGGTGTTTAATGAGGCAAATGTGTGATCCTATAACGTGCAATAGAGACATTTTACGAATTGCAATGAAGCTGAAAGCTGTAATGTAGATGGTATTACATTAGAAACCTCACCTGTGTTGCACATACACCAATCTCAGCTCTCTGAGGTAAAGCCGTCACGTAAGCACTCAAGAGATAAATAGGAACATTTACTCTATATCCCTCAAAGGCCCTCATTTAAAAAAAGTACATTTAAAGTACGCTCTGTACAGCTGTTGTCTTACCATTTGCCTTGTGCTGCACATCTGGCGGAAACTGGTCAGGAACATACCACTGATAGTCTGGCTGCACAGAACAATAAAACATTATTACAGCAATATGGACTTCATAGACACTTCAAACAAAAGAATAGTGACATGATAAAAATATAATTGTGCTATGAAGTTTTTTATTAGTCATACAAAAGTTGTTTGAAAAAAATCTTATATTTAGCTTTATATTTCCACTGATCAAGTCTTTCAGCTTGCTTCCTTTTTTATGACATGGGGTTTAAATGCTGCACTCATTAGAAATATTGGTGTAAGCCTTTCTAGATCCCACAAATCAAACGAAACATTAACAGAAACAAATCAGATTTTAAAAGGGCTAAGAAATAAAGTGCACCAGAAGATACTAGCAGGCATCACATTCTCTGTAGTAAAGAACCCCAGAGAAACTTGGTACATATCGACCTGACAGGTGAAGCTGTTCCAGTTCGAACACGTTTAACACATGTAATATGTTTCAATGTGGCAGGAGTAATCCATTTAATAAAGTTCTCTCCTCCTCCCTTCCACACAGGCTACCATTAGTGTTACTGTGACATTAGCTATTATCAAATGACTTCTTGAAAATACTGTGGGATGGGAAAAATTCCCGTGTTTCTTATAAGAGGAAGTATTGGGAAGGTTATGTCTGCACATAGTTTTGTCCAGGGAAATCCTGGAAGAAAGAAATACTGCCTTATAGTTTATATCACACACCATGGTAAATGAGTAGTAAATTACCACTAGGGAAAACAATTTTGGGACCAGACGTTTCAGTTGAAGTTGTATTAAGCAGTCTATCTGGTTTAAGTAATACATGCAAGCTTGTCAAATTCCAGGTAATTACTGCTTCAAATTAGTTAAACTGGGAAAATAATTCTTGTTTTGCAGAAGTTACTCTGACAAAATCCTGAGTAGTCCCAAGGAGACTCTAACAGATTTCAACTTGTAAGGATGAAATTTCATAGACTTCTAAAGAAATTTTGCTTAAACTAAGATGGCAGGATGAAGCTGTAGATACAGAGAATGGATTTAACTTTTATGTAGGCTGTCATTCGCAGTAACGACGCTTACATACTGTCAGGAAAAAGGAGCTCTTATTTTCACTTCAATTATACCATCCACAGGAATTAACTAATTCTGTGCTTGTATGCAAACAAAATAGGCTTTGATACAAAGCAAGACTCCGCTTCGCTTTACGCACAGGTAGCTTTTCTACTGATGGCTCAAAATACACTTATTTGCATTGCTTTTTTGAGTTTCTGTTGAATTTTTTGTTCTCTAATCTCCTCTTTCATACATACGCTACGCAAACTTGTATGAATTTCAGAAACAAGAGGTATTTCATGTCAGACTAAACAAAATGTTTCTACTAACAATGTAAAAAGGAATGAAAAGGTGCAAGATGTAAAAAGAATGAAAAAGCACAAACTAAACACAGAGGATTACGTACGTTAACTCAGGACACTCATTAAATTCTAACACCTTTCTTCATTGCTAACAAATTGCTCAGGGAGGTATGAAAAGCTCAGAGCAGCAATGCTGCACTCACACAGACAAAGAATTTCAAAGAAAACTCAGAATGAAATTGGGAGTTACAAAGCAACCAGTCAAACTGACCCCGGCGCTCCGGCAGGAATGGCAAAGTTGTAAACCCAGTGATCCCTCGCAGAATTAGAAACCCAGATGATGAAAGTTCAGGGAGAAGAGCCAAAATAATCTGGGATAGTGTCCAAATTGCAGTGAAAAACATTCTGCAATACTTCCAACTCTGATAAATAGGCAGATAAGCACACTCCTGAAGCATAGAAATTACTTGTTTGACCACAGCTTTTCCCTTGGATTTCTACAGTCTGAAAGCCTTATATGCGTTTTGCAAAAATTCAGCTATAATTTCTCAAATAATGAGCACCTTTCCATAGCTGACAGCTTTATAGCCAGAAACAGATATTATGTATTTAAAATGACATTCACTACGTTTAAATGCATTCTCACTAAATTTGAACAAGCACAGCCCACTTAGGTAACCCAAAGCACTTCAAAAATATAATTCTTTGAAGCAGTATTTTCCTTGAAATAGGTAACTCCCTCTTACATAACCTGCCCCAGTGCAAAGCTATTCTTCCTCATGCTGAGGAAGACAAGACCCTGTTGTGTGCCAGAAAAAAAAAAGGAAAAATTCCCATTGTGTTAGCCCCACTCTAACTTCCACTTCTGCTAATTTATTTTTATTATTATTATTATCATCTTATTTTTTTGCAATACACAGGCTTGCTTAGGAAAATTGCATTCCTAAAGCATTCACAGCCAGAGCGTCCCACCCTCAATAGAGACTTATTCCTCACATAATTCCGTTTCACAGCAGGGCACGAGAGGGAAGATACCACTGGGTACAAGCAACAGCATCTGGGATTTTGCCCTTAGTTTTGCCCTTACAGCAGCATTGTGAATCCTGCCGATAGCTTGTCTGCCTGCCCTTGAAAGCATACAGGGAACCTGGAATTGTGCAGTCTGGCTACAGCAGTATTGCCTGACAGCAGGAGAGTTATATTACCTATGAATACAGAAGCCATAAATGAAGAAGAAAGAAGGTCATTTTTTAAAGACAGGGCCGGAGAAAGAAATAGCAAGTGCAAGACACGGAAATAAGACATATTAGTCAACAAGCCTTCTTAGACCGAGTAGAGGGAAGAGACCAGAATAGTGCTGACCACAGCTACGTTCTCGTTTTTGTCCCTATCAATCATGCTGAAGGCCCAGAACTGGGCCTCAGAAAGTAGATCATATTTATGAATTTGAGTAACTATATAGATAGAAAGGGCTCTGAATGTGTGCTGTGGAAGTAAACTAACCTAAGAAATCAGCAAGAGTCCAATCAAACTTTTTTTTTTAACTAAGGAAAGACCACCAGTGTCATTGAAATCAAACATATAATACTCCTCTTTTTCTTCTTACTGGTATTAGAGCTAAATAGTATTTGCCAAAGTAAATTTAAAATATATAAAAATATAAAGTATAACTCATCGACTATATATTTAAATTGCTGTGAATTTTCCTCTTTGTGCACAGATTTCTGTTGGTTATGCTTTGATTTGCACATAGCAGCACTTTGTAATTCAGTACCAAAGACATTGGAACAGCAAGGAAGAAAAGAACACGACTATCAAGAGAAAAATTAGCATTTTGGGACAGGTATTAAAGGAAGAGAGACCATACAGAGATCACCAAGGCTGTTCCACACCTAGGGCTAATTCTAAAAGCAGTACAAAATCTTGGTCTGGAACTGACAACAAACTGGGAAACAACAGATTTAATTACTGGTGGGGATGGCACTGTGATAGCACCACATTATATTCCTGTGGTCACCATGCTGTGAGAAAATCAGTGCCCTTGTGAAATGGGAGACAGTGGGAACCTTACCGAGTTGCTGAGTTGCTGTTGCTGCTTAAGTGCCCTGCGAGGCGCTGGATGTAGTCGAGGATCTTGATAGTGAAGAACCAACCCACAACTCCCAACACATGGTGAGAGGAAGACAGGAGGTGGGTAGCTGGGCCTCTCAGACTGTACCGGGAGGTCTTTTGTCTGTCAAAAAAAATTAGAAAATCAGGAAGAAATGCATTAGTAGCAGGATACAATGACCAAAAGAATACTCACGTACAAATTCATCAGGAAAAAGCAACAGTGAAGAAACCCTCCCCTCTCAGCATGGGTCACAATGCTGCTCGCTTAGACCCGTCAGACTGTTCATGATTAAAAAAATATTTAAGAAAGCTGAATTGTGCCACACCAGAGTCTTGACACTTTTTATGTGAGAAAATATTGCTTTCAAGATATGGTAATCGTATTTCTGGGTGTTCTCTATATTCAAGAAACATTTTCATTACACACAGTAGCTTTCAATAGCTTGAAGCAGAACTACAGGCACTTGCATAACAAGAAAAAGAAATTATTTTGGTAAAGGAGGAAATTTGATGGCCTCAATATTTGGGTCTGCCTTCTCTTAGGCCCTTGTCCCAGCAGAGTCAAGGGGAATTTGCCTACGGACAGAGCAAGGAGGGGTAAAAGATGAGTTGCAATTAAGTAATTTGACTTAGAAAACTTACAAATATTCTATATGGTTCTTCTCATGTTTAAAATCTTTCAACAAGCTCTGTTTAATCAAATCCCAAGGCAAAAAGAGACAAACAAGATCTCTAGTGTAAACTGTCGATGCAATACAGGGACAGTCAAGTTATACACACACATTACGCAGCATTTCTACACCCCTTCGGGTACGTTGTACCCATGCAGTGCTGTTAGCATTTCTCCTGGTCCAGGGTGGATGGGGAGGAGTGGGAAAGGCCTTTTAGCCATATTTGCAGTCGCCCTCTTCACTGTTACTGCTGTGAGAGGTCCTCACAGCATCCATTGACCAGTTGGGGTTGTGCAAGAAATTTAGTCTTTTACAGTCTCCAGGAAATGCAGAAATATATAGGAAGAAGGTATCTGAGTACTCTGTCTCCTACAAAAAAAAGTTCTTTACCTTATTGAACCACCCAGGAGTGGGCTGGTGGGTGAGGGAAATAGACCTGAAGGTTATTGCATGCAATGCTAACAGATTTGTCCAAGGTATTTCTATATGCCCGGGATGCCTTGAGTGGCAAATCATGGCATTCCCTCTGGCATTGCTATTTTTACACTTGCATGGAAGTCTTCCAAGTACCCCTAAAGGCACTGACTAGTCTGCGCCCTTACTGCAGCAGCGCCCAGCATTGGCCAGGATGCCCAACCTGCTCTCCAATGAGGGGGACGTGCCAGCACCTTGCCTCTGACAGTGTTGCAAGACCCTACTAGTATTGGTGCATGGCTTGTTTAAGAATAAGCCAATACTGAGGTTTCTGTCTCACAACAATGTTGGGGAAGACAATAAATCACCAAAGAACATTTTGCTAATCAGCCATTCTTTTAAAACATTGCACAATTTTGTCAAGACAGGAAACCTCGAAATTTCATCATTTTTAAAGGGGATTGAGAAAGCTCAGAGTTTTGCATGCCATGATTTTACTATGGCTTACTGAATGTCTGTGAACAGAATACTGACACTGCTCTGAAGAGATAAAAAGGATGTTGCAATTAAAAATTAGTGCAGCGGCTGCTTGGCTAATTTGGATGGAGACATTTTTTTTTCCATAGTGATATTAACATTACTCTGCAAATCCACTGCAGAGGATTCATTACAGAAGCTTTTATTTCAAAAGTTAGTTTGATGTTACAACTCTTATATCAAGTGATAGTGAAACAATCAAAAGTCCTCTGGATCTGTTTTTGGTTCCCCCTCCCTCTCCATTTTAAGATGTTCGAAGAGTTTTTGCAATAAATACTCCCTTCATCTACTTAATTTGGAAGTAATCACTAATCATTTCTCATATTCTTACTGCATTACTTCAGAATGATTTCATCCCAGGTGGTGACCTCGTATAAAACCTAATGTCAATTAATGGAAGCCAGAAAGCCTTGGGTTGTGTGGAAAGTGAGAAAATAAATATAAAATACACATGTGCTGGCAATGGTAACTTTCTTTTGACTCATACCTGGGAGTTTAGTTTATTCAGTTGAGACTGTAATCTCTCATTAATTTTCTGCAATGCTTCTTTCTCCTCATTAAGTCTTTCTCTGTCAGATCTCTCCTTTCTGAAGTCTTCTTCATATATTTGTACCTGCAATCATTACAACCAAATACGTGAATTTCAGCAGAGCCACAATGGAAATTTTCATCCACTTTGTTGTTTGGTTGCTTTTTAAACACTGACCAACCAGTGAGGTGCATTCCAAAAGGATCCCTCCCCTCTCCAATCCCGCAAAAAAAATTTCCCTTGTCTATTTTACGACCAAAGTGAGAAGCAATGGCAATTCTCCAATGGTACCCATCAACTGAAACAGTCCACAGCTTCAGTATCCGTACACCGTTGTAATGTAAAGGCTGACCGGTTTATATCAGTTTTAAATATGATAAATAAGATAGCAAATACTCAAGACAGTGATCTTTTTAAGGGATAAACAGTAGTAGGACAGACATTTTACCATCATTTTTTCCAGTTTTCTCTTCAATTACAAGCATTTTTATCTCCCCCCTGTATCTTAGATGCAAGCAGTTGGCATCCTGGTGGAGACAGGATGTGCTGGCACAGCACAAAAAACTGACTTCTAGCTTGCAGTCTGACAGAATGTTACCACCTTATCCAACCTAATGATGAGCCACTATCTTCAAATAATTTTCTGCCCTTTTATAGCCCACTGTATACCATTGGCCTTGAGCCTGCTTTGCTTTAAGCCTTTCTGTAGTTGTCTGGAGCTTGACCTTACCCACTGCACTAGCTGTCTAACCAGGCTGTGGCCCAAAGGACTAATATGCGCAGAATAAGTGATAGTATTTAGAGCCGTGGTCACATATTAATGACCAGAAGACTTGGACTAGCCAGGGCTGTCAAGGAACTTAGACCTTGGCTGGAGCACTGTGGAAAATGAAGCCTGTAGGAGACTATCATGCCCCAGTGTTAGAAACTGTATGTGGAAAAAATAATTAGCCCATGTACCTTTTAGTTTAGGATAAAATAGAAGTCCTAGTATAGGACTTCTAATTCATTCTCTCAAACTGCAGCCCAAAGAAACCTACCCGCCCCAATGTGTAAGCAGAGGGGAATGTTATGTACACAATTCAAAATGGAGATACAGAGGTTTGACCCTGTTCCTAGAAGATAAGCTGCCTTTGAAATGGATGCAACGGCTTAGCTCTTTTTATGTTGCCAGGAATCATAGTGCTTCATCCCATTAAAAAATATCTGACCACCCCAGGCACAGGCAGCAAGCGCACAGATTCAGAAGCAAAACACAAATCCCTAAATTAATTGGCATTAAGCTGACCAGCTTAATTCTTCAGCTAACAGGCAGGCATCCACCCGGTAAGAAGCTGGAGGTTGGTGGCACTTCTACTGACAAATAACAGCAAAAGCATGTTGGAGTGGGAACCACCACCAGAACTTTCAGAAGTCCTTTCATGTCCTCTTGGTTGGTCACTAAAGCCCGTTGACAGTCTATTTCCAAAGAAGTTGCTTGCTGTGGCTCGCGCCCTGCCCATCATACAGATCTAGCTTTCTTTTTGCTGGCAGCAGCACTATGACTTCACAGGAGGGCTAAAGAAATGTTAATACCTCAGGGGAAGAAAAAAGTCAACACAGGGCTCTATAAATTACTTTCACGACTTGCCTGTTGCAGCTAATTTTTGCAAAGTTGTTTTCGGACCCAACAGTCCCCCACTAGATACAACCCCTTTCTGAATAACACTGTGTAAAAGGAACAAAGGCTTTCTGTGTGGCCGCGTGGGGACTCAGCTCCACAGCCTGTGCCTGGAGGAGGCACGCGTGCCACTGACCCTCTGAAGCAGAGGCAAAGCTGTCGCTTGCAGAAATCTAGGTCTCTTGTATCCCTGTCCATCTACACGCTTCTCTCCTCAGTATTTCCTCATTTCTTCTCTCCCAGTTCCCTCTCTGCTGTCCCACTTCCCTCCTGCTCCCCATCTGTACGATCTGCTGAAGCTGCAAAGGAATCAGTTTGTCACAGTTTTGCCTCACATTCTGCTGCCCTGAGAAAGAGTGGGACACCTCTCAAGGAATGAATGCCTTCATCTCTTCTGCAGTGGCCAGGGATGGGCTGATGACAGCCAAACTCTGGTGAGACTCTGTCACGTTGCTGTTTGTCCCAAGAGTCCCTCCTCACTACAGTTAGAGATTTCTGCTCCATTTCGTGCAGAGGGAAGTCTGGACTCACTGTACTGATTCACAAACTAGAAAAAGACATTCATAAAATGGACACCCCATGAGAATTCTGAAAAAAATTGGTTTACTCTATTTCATTGTGTAGAATGAAATAACTCATTACTGTACAATCAAGTGCTGGATTCTATTCTCCAGCATGTGGCAAGCATTACATTAGAGAGCAAAATCTGGCTCTGCTGTCAAACGTGACAGAAACAAGTATTTTATTCCCATTGAATAGAATTCCCATTCTGATCACATCCATTTGTGTGTCAATAACATTAACCCTAACACTGTCCAGGGTGACAGACCTAAAATGTAAAATTATCTGAAAAGTATGTTTTAAACAGATTCTTTCACATGGAAAGAAAAAGTGTGCACAAAGCACTTGAATTGCTCTGGACACATCTTAAAAAAAAATAAATACACTTCTCTAGTGCCTGTATGCAGGTTACGGATGCAAATGTTTTGCCCCACACTTTGAAAAATTTCAATGCCAATACTCTAGTTTCCCAAGACTATTATTGTAAGACAATTCACTAAACTTTTAACTTCTAAGAAAAAAGGAGTAGAAGACAATCAACAGATTAATCAGTAACTCATGAAGTTCAGCATTCCGTCTGGATGCAATTCAGCCCCTAGCAGAGAGCTAGAAGGGTAGCCTCCAACAGTCAGGAGAACCATTCTGCTGCTTCAAGTCCTACACAAGTCCTTGCTGCAGTCTTTTGCAAGGACTTAGTTTCACTTCGTAGACGCTGCTGTGATGACAGCATCTTAGGAAACACCATTTGAATGGGCTGTGGCTAAACGGTTCTTCCTTTCAAAAGTTCTACATAGTAAGTCTACCGGGCGCTATTCTTGGGAGAGAGGGAAAAATTATGCTGTATGAAATCCATCCAGGCTTACTTCCAGCTGTTCTCACCTGCTGTTTGAGAACTTCAAGTTGGGTTCTCATGTCCTCAAGGCTGTTCCTGTCACCGTTCTCTGGAGGAGTCCCAAGAACAGGGGAGTGCTGCTTTTTCAACACATCCAGAAGGGCCTGCGATGCCAAACAGCAAAATTACTACACAGACATTCACTACCTCAAAAAACCCTCCACCCCAACAAAATACAAACCTTTTAAATTATTAGAATGTTTGCTCTCTAAATAAACAGATGAGATTGAGTCACAGACTTGTGGGGGATTTCCCTTCACTGGCAGTTGCTTCAGTTATATACACCGGATATAAACCCCATAAATAACACATATGCATGACTAGGTCCACATTTTCAAAGAGCCCACTCTACATTCATTAATTTGAGACAGTTTAATTTAGAGGACTGTGCTTTTACTTATAACTATAATCAACATTTACCTATGGAAATCACAGCTGCAAATCTCATTCATAAACACCATTTCTCTGCGCAAGTCAGAATTTGGGAAAACAAAGACAGGTGTCTAAACTCAGCTGAGGCCTAAAACAAGCAAACAAAAAACTGCAAGGACAAAAAAGCAATATTCAAGGATTGCCTAAAAATGTGACTTCAGTAAAGTCTGACAAACATTTTTCACTCTCAGAGTACAAATTTCTTCAACTGGAACTGAAGTGAACCCTCTGGTTGAGAGGAAGTTATGTAGTCTCTACAGTTTGTCACTAGAGGGAGTTATGAATACATACACTAGGCTGGTAACACTATTTTTCAGTCAAATTCTGCAGAATTTTAGTTATTTTTAACAGTATTACAAAGTTCTCCCTTGGACTGAAGTGAATTTTCAATCACTCTTACCCCTCTCCGTCTATAACCGCACACTACACTTATATGATTATTTCTTTTTACTCTAGCAACAACTATTCACTTTTCAGTACTTTTCAGTGTCTCTCACGTAAGATATGGACTCAGTTAAATTCATCCACTTCAGAAATTTCAATTCCTGCTAATGATCCCCAGCTCCCCCTTGCCGGCCACTTTCCACTCATGCCATAGGGAAGGAGAGAAAACAATCTGGAGGGGGAAGAGGCAGAGGGTGGGAAGTGGCCAAGCAGGAGAACCAGTATCTAAAGTAAGCCAAGGATTAGTAATAATTATCAAAAGGCCATCAAAAAAAACTCCACCAAAATAAAATTATCACTTTCCATGGAGAGCACTGAAAAGGGAGGCTTTTTATCTGATGAGCTACTGTCCCTAAGAATAGTGCAGAACAGAAATTAGTGTAATAGTGGCAAAGTTTGCATGCCATGTCAAATACATAAATAGGTTGAATATAAACACGGGAGGATGAAGATACAGACAGTTTACTGATTAATCCTGCTTTTGCCCCTTTGAGCCATTGCTAACCCCTTTTAGGCTATGACATTACAGTGCTCTGCACAAGCAGTAAAACCAGTAATAAAGCCAAGTTTCAGGCTGGTGTTTAGATTGGGCATGGATCACCAGCAGCAGCAGAGTCAGTGAAGTCTGACAATACCGCAGTATGTGTGATACATTCCCTGCCTGACTGCAGCCCAGATCCTCTTCCAGCCGCGTGGTTTGGTAAGCATACTGCTGAGGACGAAGACAAGTGGAAGCGTGCTTTTCTTCTTCCCCCTGCCTACACAGGATACATCTCCATCTTGCTGACAACCACAGAATCATGAGACTCATTTGGGTGGCAGGGGACCTCTGGAGGTCCAAGCCCTAGCTTGGTGGCCGGAACAGGGAGGTCAGGTTTCTCGGGGCCCATCAGCTGAGTACTGAGCACCTCCAAGGAGGGTGATTTCACAGTCTCTCCAGGCAACCTCTTCTAATATTTGACCACCCTCCAAAGAAAGTGCTTCAGATGCCCTAATTCAAAGATAACTGAGTGTCCTGCTTCCTTTACAAGATACCATTTTCCCAGTCATCTGCTGCACCCACTCCTTCTATGGCTCTGCCTTCTGTCAAAACTCCTTCACTGGGATACGTCTTACTGATGATGGTCACCCTCACATTGCCAAATGGTAATGCACCTTTACAACTGAAGTATGTATATTCATAAGCTGTTGATGGTTCTCCTAATTCTTGAAAAAATTTCACTATACTGACTATTTTTCTTGCAGCTCACTTCCAAGAATGTCATGATATAGCCATATTAGGTATTTGGGCAATTCTTCAGATTTTTTTTGTTTATTTGGATTTTTTTTAGGATATTCTACATCTCAGAGAAAGAAAAAAAAAAAAAGGAAAAATCCAGAAAATTCAATCTTCAAATGGTTAACATTAGAGAAAAATAAGGTGAGGATCACTTTTTAAACCAAATTTGGAAGCAATACTGTGAGATCCCATTTTATCATTTCAAATAAAATAAGAAACTGCAGCATGAATAAAGCTGAATTGGTTTAGGGTCATACTAAACTGAGATCAAAATCTTTGAAGAAAGGTTGTAAGAGACATTCTAAGAAGTGCTAGGTATGTGGGAAAAACAGTAAAATTTTATAATGTTGCTATTAGATCAAGAACAAATTATTGAGAATTATATCATTAGAGGAGATTTGGGTTCCCAAGTATGAAATGGAGACTAAGCATTACTAAATCTAATACTCAAAGACATAACTGGAATATTTTTCTTTCAAAATTCCCATCTCTCTGAACTGACAAAAAGTGCGGCTGGTTTAGAGTCACTCATGGAAGAAATGAAGATATTACTGTTCCACTGCTTTAAAAAAATCAGCTGTGACTAAAATGATCATGAGATACTTGAAATTAAAAGTAAATAAACTATTTTAAATATGTAACTAAGATTTGTAATTTCAAATTAGCAAATCTGAGAAATGACTGATAACTTCTAGGTATCTTCTATAACTGGACCTGTATGCAATTTTTTTCAGATCATTTGGCTATTCCTACTTCATTAAAAGTCAAAGTACAAAAAAAAACCCAAACAAACAAACCATTCCCCTACTGCCCAGAAAATCACATCTCAAGGAAGCTGAAAAAAACTGTACAGGAAAATTCTCAAGGGATAGCTAGATGAATAATTTCAAGTAGAAAACTTAAAATGTCTTTAGGGACTGCAGAAAGGATTTAATCCCAACAAAAGCTACCACTTTTGGCAGCTTCTAATGAAAGTACAGGGTAAGATAAACAGTCACACTGAACTGTATGTTGCAAAAAAAATTAAATTATAAAATATGTACACATACATTATTTTTTTCCACTACAAAAACCAGTACAAGAAGGAAGGCACTACACAGGAAAGCAAGCCTAAAGATAGTATTTCCAATAAGGAAGATAATGTAGAGCACTGTGGCAGTGGCAGGATGACTAACAGCAAGGAAGATGTACCAATGAGAAAGAACTCACAGCTCACTTAGTTAAACTGAGTTTAATGTGGTGTTAAATAACATTCATTCAGAAGTACTGAGAACTGAAACCTGAAAATGCAAGACACGCAGCACAGAGGTTTTCTGAATTTTCCAATGTCAAAAATGGAACTGTATGACTGAAAAATAACTACACTGGTTCCCAAAGCTATGAAAAGGTTAAGTGGTCCATGTACCTAGAAACCTCTTAATCTAACCTCAAGAGTGTGTTATGCTTCAGAAGAAATTTTGAAGACAATTGATTCATAGACATGAGAAATGGGATTAAGTAAAGGACTCTTTAACCTGATGACTTTAATAAGAAACAGCTTTTCTTATCAGGGGAAATAAATTGAAGCTTATTAGTCTATGTTTAAATAAAAATTGAGATGGCACTGCAGCAAAGTTATAAAATAAGTCAGAAATTCAGCTTGTACTTGAACTATATGGTGAACAAGGAAACAGCCATAGGAACGCCAGTAATCTTGGGATATAGCATTGCAAACTATTATGGCATTGCAATATCACTTTGATGCTGCAGACATCAAAGTAGGATCAGATTGGACTATATATTTTGGGTACTCTTGATAACTGCGTCAAAGTTCGATGAAACCAAAAGTAAAAAAGTCAATGTACTTAAAGCAACAAGGCTAATTCACTGAGAAACAAGTAGTAGTATCTCCCATAAACTGAGAACTAAGGAATTTAAAATGACTGAGATAAAAAAACCCATGCATGTTAGCAGGCATAGCTGGATTTTAAGAGACCAAAAGAGCTGTGTCATCTTAGCTAAACTCTAATGAAAATACAATTGCTCTCTGTAGCTACAGGGAAATAGTAAGTGCCCCTGAGAGTAATTGTATTTTCTCTAGAGGACAGTTCTGCTTCACACAAGGAGTGAAGTAGATCTGTTCGACACTACTACCAGAAGAACAAATGAGTATCATCTGGCCAGAATAAATTCAGCTCAGTTGAAACAGATGAAAGCACCTAATGAAAGAAGGGTTACAGTTCTAGAACTGCTTTCCAACAGAAGCACAGTAGAAGAAGCTTAAGTATTTTTAAGGAAAAAGTTGCTTGATTTTGGAGAATTTTTAAGAACTTCAAGTCACTGAACCTGCAATAGTAGGAGACTAGACTCAAAAGGGTCCCTTCCAGTCTTATGTGCATTCAGGACATGAGATTTGAAGGATGGATATACACAGAAAGTCAGTAAATTACTTGTGGGAAAGTGTGTTACATGAAATTGATGATTCATTTAAAAGAATGGTCATCTGTCTTAGTTTCAACGACATCATAAGATAAGACAGCAAAATAAAACATTGAAGTAAGTTGTTTTACAAACAAGACCTTGAATGAAAGTTACACTGAGGCTTTCAGCAAGTCCTGTCAATGCACTTCAAAAAGAGCTAAAGGATCATATGTTCTGTCAGATTTTTTAATATGGCAACATTACTTTCTTGCCTTGACTTTTGCACATCATAGCCCTTTAGCTTGTGTGTCACTTAAAGTTACACAGCAATGGTTCTGCAGTGCATTTCCTCAGGAAGTGTTTGTGGTTCACCATGAAATACAAAATTGTTAGAAAACACCCACTGCTTTATGTGATCTTTTGATTAAATAAAGTTACATTTATTACTTTCCCTCAATTAAAAAAAAAAAAATCCCATTTAGCTATTTTATGGCAATTTCCTCAATGAGACATATATACACATAATACACAAATGTATGAATATATATGTGTGTATGTAAAAAGTGAGGCAGGAGCATATCTTGTGAAGAGAAGCCATTATTCTCAAACACAGAATATATGTAAAACAACAAATTTAAAACTGATATTTTTTTTAAATCACAGTGTTTCACTGGATGCATTTCTTTGTGCCATTTACCTTTTGTTCTAAGGAAGGAGAACGTAGAAGGAACTTAGATATGACATGCAGAAAGGTTTCACAGGAGAAGCCAAAGATTCTCTTAACTTTCCTCTTTACAATGCAACCCTACTACCTGCCAAGAACAGCTACACAGGTATTAGCTAAAGTAAGTTTTTGCTTGTTTCCCCAGCTCCCAAATGGTGATCATGAGTTTGCTACCATGAACAGGTTATTCACTCAGGATTGACAAGACGGGCATCTGGTAGTGTCACTGCTTGACAACACAAACCCTAAAATTAAAGGAAGAGGTCCTGGTCAGTAGCTCATTCTTTTTCATACCTTATTGAGACGACTTATTTCACACTCATAGTGTTCTTTCTTTCTGATCATTGAGGCATTCTTCTGCTTCAGGAGCTTGTTCTCTTCCTTCATTTCTTGGAGAGCTTCACTAAGGACCTTTGTTTCTTTCTGGGATGCAAAAATACAGAGAGATGCTGCTGAAATGCAGATGGAACCATTTTTCAAGAACAATTTTCAGGATATCTGCTGTCTGGCAGATGTACTGCATTTTTGTTGTCCCAAACACAGCTGGGAAGGGAGGCAACAGGAAGGCGGATGGTTAATAAAACCCAGATATGATAAAGTCTGTTTAAGTTGTTTTGACCACTCACCATATGATGAGACCAAGACAACATACCAGACAAAATCCCTGCTCTCTACAGTCTGCAGGCATGAGAAAGCTGGCAGGCCAAGCAGATTGGTACGTATGGATGATCATCCCAAACCTGCATTACACCTATATACTCATAGCGCAAGGCCAGGGCTAAACGCTGGTGGTGTCCCAGCCATTCCCAGGGTCATACAACATAAAAAACAAAACCAGATCTCAGTATCATGTAGTCTGAGGGCTTTTTCCACTACATGAAAGGCTGAGGCAGGTCTCAGTCAGCTCAAGAATTACCAAGCGACCAACCAAGGCTTAAAAATCCACTTTCTTTGACCCCATCATGGTTGCTGAGTTGAGCTTGACCCTTCCTAGTGCACGTTGCCACCCAAGCAAACTACCAGGAAGATGTCCCTACTTGCAACAGGATTTGCACACTAGTTTTTCAAGATGGTATTATGGAATTATTAGGACAGATTTGTAAAACTTTAAGTTTGATTCTCTTCTTCTATTACTTTAAGTGTGGCTATTTTCAATTTACAGTTAAAGGAGCTAAGATCTGAATCAGACCCTGAAGCAAATGGCATTGTGTAAGCTTCTCTTGCAGGGTAATGCATTCCTTACCAGCCCGCTTCTGCCAGACTGTCTTAGACCAAAGCTGATCTGGTATATGAAACAGAATGGTCTGTTCTAC
>KZ505848.1:632068-642664 GCA_002844005.1 Limosa lapponica baueri
CATGCACAGGACACCATATGAATGCTTTTTTCTGTGCAACAGGCATACCTCCATGCAGCCAGTGACTAGGCATTTACGGTTTGGGCTCATAAGTGCCTCACCATATGCTAATTGAGCCACTGAAAAGCACCCTTGAGAAACTGTTGCTTATATATGAGGTACCTTTCTTTTCCTTTGTTCTAAGTTAGTTGGAAGATTTCATTTTATCCAAAAACTGGGCAAGATTAGCAGGGTATCTCTGCATTAAGTATAGGAACTCATCCAGGAGCTAGCTCAAGCTGGCACACACACGTGTGTTTTAAGATATTAAAGAAAAACAAAACAAAACACTAAAATCCATACAGGCTTTCAGCTATGCTCTTCTCTTCACCTTTGCCATCTTCTTTTCCTAGCTCCTAGCATACACCCTCCTCCTCAGAGGCTGACACCTCCAGCAAGCGGGCCATTTATAACTACAGATTTCCAGTTTGTTCATGTTTTTGCACCATCTTGAATTCTTACATCTTAGCGCTTCTTATTCGACACTGAATCTTTGGTGTTATGGCACCTAGACTTTCCAATGACTAGGCTGGTCTTCGATCCCTGTCTATGGGTTATGCTGAGAGAAGAAAAAAAAATTGAATCTCCAAAACAGTTTTCCTCTGTGTGCCATGGAGGACACGGGGACAGATAAAATTCACATTATCCTTCTGTGAAAGCCATACCTTCAGGTGCATTAGAAAAAATATCTCGGTTTGGTGTTGCTGTTTTTCCTAAGTGGCTCAGCAGAGCACCAGCACCCAGAGAACTGCCACTCTGAGTAGATAAATTTAAAAGGCACTGTCAGTCTGCTGAACTAGATAAGCAAGTAGAGAACAAACATCTTATTACTTTGGTCTAGCAATTGCCCTATACAGCCCATCCCAACTCCATGGCTATGGGGGTTAAGTAAAACATTTTAAAAAGAAAAGGTTGTTACCTTTCAAGAAAAGAAAAAAAAATACACACACACACACTCCTATATAAAACCAAATGCAAGTATGAAGAATGTTAGTTGCTACAGAAAAAACCTCAAAACATAAAGCCCTAAAAACCTAATCTTGATAGATCTGTCAGCTTGGGCCTCTTCTGCATCTGTTGAACTTTAAAGTAACAAGCCTGCTCACATGCTTTCAAGCTGAACATATCTTCATGTATTTTTCTGAATCATACCCTGGCACTGCTTTTTCTTCATTGTGCCCCATGGGCAGCATAGGATAACTTGAGTTGGCACAGCTGCTGTCACGGGTATTACAATCCTTGTTGCTTATTCGAAAATCTCTACTTTTAGCAGCTACCTCTGTAAAGCTGTAGAACTCCTGTATCCCTGCATGACATCCAAGAAGTAAAGAAATTCAGGGTAAACAGAAGCACTCACTGGCTGAGTATATAATTTGTAAAGAAACTGCTGCTCTAAGGCTGAAGTTCCATGGAGATTAACCTGCCGCCGTAAGAGATTTTTGTATTATATTGTCATTTAGTTCATTATTCATGTACATAGTAAAAGAGATTGGGAGAGTGTACGGCTCATCCTTACCTTTTCGAAAAGGTAGCTAGGGCTCTTTTTCACATCTATCATATATTAAAGGGCAGGCAATAAAAACCTTAGTAATATTAACAGGAAGATGGACTGTCTCACATTGAATACACACTTGGAGCAAACATAGGCAGTGATTCAGCAAGTATGTAACAACAGAGTTTGCTTTAAAACATGTAAACGGTCCTATTGGTTGGAAAATCAAGCACGTGCTTAGCTGAGACCATACCGTAATTGATAAGCAAGTAAGATGAATGTTCTGCTTATGAAGATAAAAGCTAAGGGCTTTGCATTTCTTTTCCAGCAGCAGCTAGCTTACATCTTATCTGAGCCTGGAAGTGACGTGATTGTCACTGGTTTCCAGGTTTGCTTCATGTTATCAAGCAAATAGAGAAGCCCTGTTTCAGCCATCAGAGCACCATGCAGAAACTCTTACAAGAGTTTATGAAGCGTGTGACACCATGAAGCAGAATGAGAATAGGAAGCACCACTCTGTGGTGCTTGTAAAATGCGGCACAAAAGTTTTGTGTATACGTGGGGGATATACACACCGATGGCTCAGGTTGGTAGTTTTACTGTGGTGGGAACTCGGCTTAGGGATCCAGCCTTAGAGGCGAATGCCCACACAGAGCGAGTGCATAAGGAGTTCCAAGAGAGGTGCCCAACCACTCTCAGAGCGAGGCGAGCGCCGCTCTAGAGCGGCTGATCAGCCCAGGCACTTTCAGCCCTAATAACTGCACTGACTACATGGCTAATATTTACGGCAAGCTGACATAGCTAGCACACATATAAAAGCCCATATTGTCAATACCAAAATGTGGGTATGTTGAGCTGAATTCATTCCTTCAAGTATTTATTACCAAACGCTTCGTGTAACATCTGCAGTGATGTTCCTATTCCATTTGAAATCACTGTAGCGTTTTCGTTCATAAAGAAATTCACCTCAAACTGAACAGCGAGGCAGGAAATCTCTGCAGTATTTATATCAATCTGCTCTTTACACCCCCATGCACACTAATGCCGTGCTCTCTGCCAATCTCTATTGAAATGACTCTCTCTCTATACATAGCTCTCTGATCATACAGAAGATCAGCCGCTGCCTCGTGTTATATATTGAACAGCACTCCACACCACAGTCTCATCTCACATCGGTGCAACAACCCACGCCCTGCCACTCACAAGATGAGAAAGAGGAAAGGCAAGACAACGTTCAACACTGAACACAACCAGGGTAACAGCATGCATCCTCCTACCGCTTCCTGCAACGGCCTCTCTCTGCCCAGAGCTCGCAACCTCTCATCTTCGGGATGCTGACGGTGTCTCTCTTCCTCCAGCTCACCGACTCTCTTCTCCGACATGTCCAATTTTGCTTTCATTTCTGCCAGCTGAAAAGCAAGTGACAGACCACGGTGGGCTGACTGGGGATCCTGAAAGGCACAGCACCTTGAAGGGGCCTTCAAATCTTTTCAGCTCACAGCAGATAGGCATAAAGGAGTGGATCTGGTTGCATGTAAAGTCCCCAGCCACTGACTTTCCCCTCCCCATCTCCAAGCTCAGCTGCTCTGCCTGCAGTGGAGACTCCTAATGATCCCTTGCAAATTCTCCGTTGGCGTTAACCCAGTTGGGTCTTGCACTGTTTTGCTGCCAAAGGACAGCTACTCTGGGTCTGTCCCTCCAAATGGATTTTACATTTTAATGTTTTTTTCCTTTTTTCTTCCTTTTGCAATTTGGACTCCCTCTGCAGTGGTACACATCCAAATGATCTAGCCAGAAGCATAAAAGGGTCCCATATTAAATGAAGGAGAGCCATTTAAATTCCTCTTCTCTTTGGGGAAAGAAAAAAAAAAATCAAATAAATGATCCACATCTCAGTAAATCTTACTGGAAAACATTAGAGAGAAAATTTTCCTAATAAACATGAGGTCATTCTGCAAACTTCCTTTTCATAGAAGGAAACAGGAAATAAGTGTTAGAATCAACTTGGTTTTGGAATACCAGGAAAAATTGTAAGCAGCCAGCTTTACTAGGCAAAGTGAAGCAAAGATGCCACACAGTCACAAGCAGGAATGAAAGCTATGCCAATGGGATCTTGTCAAACACGGAAATAAGAAGTATTTATTTACAACTTACTTTTTTAATGAAGAGATTTTGTACAGAGCAGTTTCTCAAAAGCAAAAAAAGTCTCTCTGCTTATGGCAGGCAGCATTCATGGAGGATTTAGCCAAGAGCTCCCCCATGACAAGGAGTCCCAGTGAACTTCCAGGCCTCACAAGCCAGCCACAAGAGATGAGACAAGAACCAACAGATACGTGATGATGTGGATCAGTGGCTGGGCATACCGGGTACTGCAGGCTGATTTTCAGTTAATTATGCTCTGAAGTGTGAGCAACTTTAATTACCTCATGGAGGGCATTAAGATCTCCGCTGTCATGTCCACCCTGGTCCCTACTATTTTAGAGATGCCCTGCTTCTCTGGTTATTTTGTTTTACTGAAGATTGAATGCACATTAGCTTCACTTTACTGTGATGAAGCTTTTTAAATTTGTGAGCTAAAGACTAAGTAAACATTATGCCTTTCCCCTCTAAGATATTTATTACAGCCATGGCTGTTTGGCATTTAAGCACAAACTTAAATATCAGCAGTTGGCATCCATATTCCAATAGAAGTAGTCAACTTTGTTACCTGGTCTTCATAAAGTTGTTTCATACGTCTAAATTGATGATCCCATTGCTTGTTCACCTCCAGAAGCTGTAATTACCAGGAAGTCACAGTAAATAACCCTTATTTCGACATTGTCAATAAATAAAAAATAGACTGGCATTCTAATCCTCCAGCTATGAGTATTCACAACCTCCTCATTATCTGGCCGGGTCATTTCACAAAAAGCAAGTTTAAGATTTGGCAAGTTATGGCCCGTTTGCCAGTGCTTTGGTATTTCAGTTAAAGGACACGAACGTTCAGAAAGTAACATTCAGGACACATGCAAATACACAATAAGCTACAGGTGAGTCATTTCCAACACTGTACAAATCCCACGTTGCAACTCCTGAATAGCCAAGGACTTTTTAGTTTGCTTTAAGTTACATAAACATATTTCCAACTACAAGGTCCCTGACTTCAAACAAATGAAGATTTCTATTGACTGCAATTACTACTGGGTGCAAACCTCACTTGCCTTTCTCAGTACCTCTAAACCGAGCAAGCATACACATGCAAGATGGGAAGAGTAGCTAACACCACACACGTAAGTGGTAGGAGAGAAGTCAGCATGTGTGCATTTCTGTTGGAGAAAGCCAAATACAACCCTCTGAAGCATTTTGCTTTGTAGGATACAGGGTTACTCTTTAGGACGCTCAGCAAAAGAAGGGCTTCTAGTTTGCTCCTATCTGTGACCAAGACACCACTGGCTACTACTCACAGTGGTTCCTTGGTCTTTACAATAGTCAACATTAAAACACTTGCCCTTTGATCTGTATAAATCTCTGCTCTTCTAGAGTCATAACCACATTACAATAAGTCATAATTTGTTTTTAGGAACAGTTGTCCAAATATAACTCTGCCTATCTTGGTAGAGAGAAGTAGGACTATAGGAACTAACTGAAACACGATTTTAAGTGCTTGCACTCTTTGTGCTGTGAAGAAATGCAAAGGAGAAAGTCTCCACATAGAAATTATTTCACAAGACCACGGCATAAGATTCCCACAGGAAAAACATAGGTCTTGCTGGACAGGCAGGTAAAATCAACTGCAGCATACACGCAGTGCAAGTAACAGAGATAACATATTCAGTGATTTCTTGCCCTGGGCATATTAGTGATACTGTACTGTCTGTCTTAGAGGTTATATCTGTAAAGGTTAAGGGTAAACTTAAGATTACCTCTTGTTTCTGTCTTTCCAGTGAGAGGATCTGTTGTTCCAGAGAACTGGCTGACATAGTGCTCTTTTCTGTCAGTAGTATGTGCCTTGACTGGAGAAAAGAAATGTTCAAAAATGAATGCTTTTGGCATCCTCTCTTCAAGTCTAGATTGTCACATAGAGCTCCCATCCACTATGCCACGTGCACATACAGAAACTAAAGCACATACAGAAACTAAACCAGCAACATTTTCTTATGCAGCAACATTGCATTTGTATTTTAGTACCTTTACACCTGCTGACAGCAGACGCTGAAGCATACATCTGCTTTAACCCTGCTTAGCATATGTTTTAGTTGAAGCATTATGCAAAAGGACACTGAAATAAACAAAATTATGTCTATTTGTAACATCTGAGACATAGAACACAAAATAGGATTTTAATTATCTTACAGATGGTAGTACAAACAAGTAGTACAAGCCACAAAAGTTGAGCTTAAGTTGAAGTGGGCGTAAGTAATTCCCTTCATTTACAAGAACTAGAGTAATTAGTAGTATTGCCCCTGGTAAGCACTTGCAGGCCCAAGACAATAAACTTTAGAACAATGGGTTCAAAACAAGCAATACAGAAAATGAATAGGCGATTTGGAGAAATTAAGAAATCAGTCTGCAATTGTTCCATTTTATTTTTTTAAAGTGTGGAGTTTTGCCCATGCAGGGCAACAGCAGCTAAATCCTCTTTTTTATAATGACAGTGTCATATATCATAATTTCCAAGAAGTTTCTATGGATTGTCATGAAAACAAATGTGATCTATTAGATATAGATACACACACATATATGTATGTGTATCAATAGAACTGTACTGGAAAAAAGATAGATGCTCATAAAAATAAAACACACTATGTTCGGATACCTACTCAGGGATTTTTTTTTGTTCCCTAAATTCTCAACCAATGTATGAGAAACTAGGATAAAAGCGTGAGCACTCCTAAGGTCTTTAATCCCCTGAAATAATTTTTTTTTTCAGCTAGAAAATTTAATGCCAAATATCAAAGAAGATGATTAAAGTACAGTTTTGTTGTGTCTTTCCACAGGCAAAATCCTGACTACATATTTGCCCCATGGGCAGTCCTGCTGAGCTCTAATGTGGAGCACTTGACTTCCATGCCAGAAAACACTTAATCCCTTTTCCCGCAGAAGTCCATCAACTTGTTTAACTTAAAGTATATGAAGCAATTACCTGGCAGTCAATGGAGTTATTCATGTATTGAATTGTTTTTAGAATCTAGGCCTTAGGCATGTATTGAAGAGCATATTTAAGAGTCCTGTTAAAGTGAATAAGACAACTTACAAATCTAACTACTATATACACACTTGGCACCAACTGGCTGGAATACTGCTCACAGAAGTTGTTGGGTAACTAAAATGAACCACTTTCTACCCTTTGTATAACAAATTAAATTGACCAGATACTTTTCTGGGAAAAAAAAAAAAAAACAATAGGGAAGGCTTTCTTTCGAAGAACGCTGTATCCAAAAATATTTCTAGTATTTCCTTCTAGTATTTAAATTTGTAAGTTGTCTTATTCACTTTAACAGGACTCTTAAATATGCTCTTAAATACATGCCTAAAGCCTAGATTCTAAAAACAATTCAATTCAGCAGCGTAAATCATTCAGACAAATCTACTGGAACACAAAAACAAGCCCATAATTGCCAATCTACAAAGTGACACGCATAATACCCACACCAGCTCAAGTCGATCCTGTTAATCAACAGCACTTCAAAGGAGGGCCAAAACAGTCACTTACTTCTAGTGGGTCTGCTGGGGCTTCCATGTTACTCACACCTGCCCATGTGCATCCAAGAAGGCCTTGAGCATTTGTTTCACTACAGGTCTTTGGAAGAAGAGGAGCAACAAACCAGATATTTTATGGTGACTAAAGGAGCAAGAAAATTGCATTAAGACCCAGAAGATCCACTAGTGCTGCCTGTGGAAGCAGTTCAGGTTCAGAAATAAGGGGTGGAATTTTGATTTTTAACCTTTTCCTCCTTCCTGGCTGGGGCTTCCCAGAAGGGTTGAAGCACACTGCCTGTGACTAATATACCGGGCAAGGCAGTACTCCGCTTAGTGTGCATGTAAATCACAATCAACTGGCCCCAAGAGAGGAAGTTGCATATACAAGGGAAGGAAGGGTAAGTTTTTTCAGTAAATAAGAGGACAGGGTTTTCTATCCCTGCTCCCAACTGTAAAAAAGGACTTACATAAGTATGACAAGTATTAATGACAAGTATTAAGAGACACTACGACAGTGTGAACTATCACAATTGAAAAATTAGTGAGTCATGCTTACAAAGGAGTAATAGCCAAGTCTGTTAACAGCTATGGGGAAGAGCACACCTATACAAACCCCTAGCTATTTAGGGGAAAACCGTAATTGGAAATTTGATTTACTTCCCCTGAAGAAAAGCTGCACAAAGATGAAGAATGACAGGTGTTGTTATTCTTCTAAGGACATCATATTTGCAGTTCTAGTACTTACCTTATGTAAGCATGGATCTAGCTTCAAGCTACTCAAGTTTCCACTTGAGTACTCAATGTACCCAATACTTCAAACTTGTGTCTTAGTTTTCCATTTGGAAAAAGAGGTTAACCCTACCAAGTTAAAATATCAAGAAAGATTAACAGAGAAAAGGCTTCTACAGACTTCCTTGCAAAGTCAGGATAAAACAGAAAAGTGCAAAGTATTGTTGTATTCAGTTTTGGAATTTTGAATGATGATGGATTTGAGAAGGAAGCATGAAAGAAAAATCATTTTCCTTATTGTGGAAAGATCCCTGGATCTGAGGCTTTTTCAGTGGGGACAGAGGTTGCTTATTTCCTTTTTAAGGAAGGGAATGAAAGCTAGCCTGTGAAATTTGACATAAAATAATATAACTCCGTGGGAGTTCTTTCAATTTCCAAAAAAGGATTGAGACAAAGTAAAGTAATCCTGGGAAATGCTGGAATTTGATAGCCACATTTCAGATCTCTGATTCATAACGTGTGACTAAGCAACTCCTCTTTTGCAAGATACAAAATCCAATTTGGAAGAAAGCTATTATTTTATAGTATTTGCATATGAAATATATCCTACCTAGCCTGATGTTCTTTTTTATTTTTTCCTGATTTATGGAGTGGATGGAAAATTCGCAGGGTATACAGAGAGAAATTAAAAAACAAATGTTATTTTAATGAGACATTTTACGTTCTACATAGGAGTCATCCAACCCATCAAAAAATAAAATAATTTCATCTGTACCTATACCAAAACTAGTCTTTGAGCATATTCCTCCCACGTACAGCATTGGTTTAAAGAAGGAAGAACTACTGGCTGATAACACAGCAGCAATTTCCACAATTGCATTTCTTGACATTTATGTAGCAATTAATATATTGCAAAAAATATGAGCCAGTAACAGTCAGGCAATGAAATAAAGTAAACCTCTGTACCACCAAAGCAAGGCTGAGTGAAATAAGAAGGCCATTCTCTGGGAAACAGACATGTGAGCAGGCCAACTTCTAAAATGAATAAACATAGCATGCTACCTGACAGAATGTAGTAATAGTTAAACCACAAAAATCCCCATAGTGGAGAAGGAAGAGGAAGAAACACACGTTTTAAAAATGAGACCAAGCATGATAACATTATTAAAAGTGTATATCAAATCAAAGCTTACGCCTAATGACTTCAAAGCTCTTCGTGGAAGTAGGCAATAACCCTATTATACACACAGGGAAACAGGCCAACTGAATGTTAAAGGTCATCCAGATGTTAGTGTCAGATCAGAGAATGGTGATGTCTCCTTTCACCCACAGTCTGTCCATCTGTCACAGCCACACCTGCAGCATCCATTAGCAGGCTGTCACTGCATAATTGTGTGTTCCGACTGTACTGAACTTAGGGCACATGAAGAGTCCAGAGTCAGCTTCTGAAGAAGAGGGTACTGTCACTAGGCACAAGTGACATGAACAGTAATTATCTATCGTCTTCTCACAATGTCCTGCTACAGTCCTATAGATTATATCAACCCAGAGAAGTGGAGGCTCCGGGGAGACCTTATAGCCCCTTCCAGGACCTGAAGGGGGCCTACAGGAAAGATGGAAGGGACTCTTTATCAGGGAGTGGAGCGATCAGATGAGGGGCAATGGTTTTAAACCAAAAGAGGGGAGATTTAGATTAGATATTAGGAAGAAATTCTTTACTGTGAGGGTGGTGAGACACTGGAACAGGTTGCCCAGAGAAGCTTTGGATGTCCCATCCCTGGAGGTATTCAAGGCCAGGCTGGATGGGGCTTTGAGCATCCTGGTCTAGTGGGAGGTGTCCCTGCCCATGGCAGGGGGGTTGGAACTAGATGATCTTTAAGGTCCCTTCCAACCTAAACTATTCTATGATTCTAAACTTATGGAAACAGAGTCTGTCTCTGACTATAAAGTACCAACACTGTTCCTTTCCACTCTTTCCCTCCCAACCTTCATGATGCTCTGAGGGAGCTGGGGAGACCTGGGGGAAAAGGTGAAGCTCTTGGAAGAGTAGAGACTGGAACAGCAACAGCGTCTTCACATCTCCCCTTTTCCACACCCAACTGACCTTCACATTTGTCCATTTTCACTCTCTGTGAGCCTACCATCATGACTGAGCAGCAACAGCCGTTGTCCTCTCCCACATTAGGGCTATGCATAAGAGTTTTAAGTCAAGGTTTGCTGAAATAGTTGTTTGCATGCAGTTTGGCACCACCAGTGAACACAATTTATACTGGTCTCATTCATTGGACAAATTTTTTACCTAACGTTACTGTCTTGTTTGAAAGACATATTGCTCCCTGCTAACAATCAATACGTTCTGAGCTATGCACGCCTGTGCGGAAGCTCTTAACTTTGTTACCGGCCTTCCACCTTAACCATACATGTTAAAAACAGTGCTGAATTTTCTTGCACCCTTTTAGCTGTTGCTTTTCACTACAGGGATTTTATACAAAATCTGACAGAATAGAAATGACATTAAGTGCTCCTCAGCGTCTAGGTAGGCAAGCTTAGTATTCATATGGATAATGTTGATGCCCTTTTGCACAGTGCCTAAAGTCAAATTCCTTTTAAGAGGTTTGGTAGGAAATACAGCTCAAGATAGGAAATACAGCTCAAGA
>KZ505848.1:662444-676243 GCA_002844005.1 Limosa lapponica baueri
TTAATTCTAATGAAATCTTAATTATAAAAATGATCACAGCCAGACAGGCACTTATCACACTGGAGTTTCAAACTGTTATCAAAAATGCATTTCACAAATATCTGTATTGTCAATGTTATATCCAGCAATGCTTTTGCTCCATTCTCTTTTCCTTTCTCTAAGTCTAGTTCTAACTTAATAGCATCCTACTTTCCCAAACCTTTGTTCATTTTCCCCGAACCTGCTCAGTAATTCACTTGCTCCTCAGTTGTACCAAAGCAGTATTTTGTGGGAATGCAATGTAACATAAACGTCAGAAATGAGCCAGCCTAAATGAGGCAGAGAAGGGAAAGGAGATTTTGCTTTTGTTTTGTTTTGCCTACCTAGGTCAGTTCAATGATTCGATTTTACAGACCACCACCATAAACGGATATATTGTCACAGTGGAGGGAGCAGAAAACAGATAGTATGCCAAATAAATGAAAGCACATACTACCAAATTATACATAAGGAATAAAACCACCAACAAGTTGCCCTTTCAGCGATGCCCATTTTTGTATTGTGAAAGATCCAGGGCCTGTCACAGCCGGGCTGAGTAAACTTACCTCATTTAAGTATTGCCCATATTGCAAAATAGCTCTGAAACAAAGTGGAACATATATAATCATAAATGCTGTTGATAAACAAGCCAGCAGGTTAAACATTATCTGCGTGTGGCTGTTGTGTAGGAGGAGTGGGAGGGAGGAATGTATTATTACTGTAAATGTGATCAAAATGGAAGAACAACCAAAGAAACAAAAGCGCATTTGATGAAAGAGGTCCTAAGCAACACTCACTGAAACTGATCTGAAACATGACTAAAGCCTTCAAGATTTTTTTGCTCTGAAGTCAGAAATGTAACATTCCTGTGATCTCCTCCTACCTAGATATTCCCAGGTTTGGTACTCATAATAGCACTAGTGTGCAGTGCTGCCAGCCTTGAACCAGCCATCACATCACACGCCCGTCTTTCTGCTTTTGCATCTAACGCTCTTGACTGAAAATGCAGCTTCAGTTGTGTAAATGCAGCACGAGAAAAAGCCACAGACAAACACAGCAAAATCTGCCAGTTCTCTCCTCCCCCCGTTATTTCCTGATAAAATGCTGAAACTTCAATTTTAGACAGTTTCTAACCAAAATTTAAGATCTGAAGCTTGATTTTTGCCAAAAATGAAGAGTAGTTAGGTTCCTCACTTCTGTCTTTTCCAATTTGGTTCAGATAAAATGAAACTGGTACCTGTCCCTGCACGATGCAGGAAGATTTAATGCTGAATACTTAAAACTCATCTTGCTATTAAAGTGCATTTCTCCTTGGTTAGGGTAACAGTAGATTCAGAACAGCAACCACCCCACAGAACTTAATTCACAGATGCCCTCCCACGAAGCTGGGATATCCACAACTTGATAAGCAATCTATTTATGTGTCTTGAGATAATCTCAAACTACACAGCAACTGCAGTAAATTAAAACCCAAAATAACAGAAGCCCCTTGAAGTGGACCAGACCGAGGAATGTGCCAATTAGAGGCTGAACACGCTATTTCTACCCAGAACTGAACGCCTGGCTTTCGGCATAGAGCAGATGGGACTCCAGAGAGGCTCTGCACCGCGGGTGCTTTGGCTCCAGTCCAGGAACGGAAAATGTGCAGCGTAATCTCTGCATTTGCTTTGTCGTACTGGATGTAGCAGGGTGACTCCATGCAGACAGGCAGTGCCTGCTGTATAGCTCTTCGGTCCTACAAGTGCTGGTCCTCCACCACCAGCTGTGTGAAAATGCTTCCTTTGACACACACAAACTAGTTTAAGTGGCGGGCACAAAACACTGTTGTAAACTACATGGCCTTGTTTAAAATCAAGATATCGCTTTTTTCTTAAATTACAACAGAGAGAACACCAATTTTTAAGCACACTTCTCTCTTTGGAAATTGGTTCATTTAACAATTTCTAAACATCTTTGGACTGATGATCTTAAGAACTACATCTGAAAGTGAGAAAATTATTCCCCAATGAGCATAAACTCCTTCTTCAAGTAGAAATCAGTGGCACAAATGTTACCAAAAAGCAACCATAGTCACGCGCAGGTGACGCAGACTTCTGCATTTGAGCTTACCGTGTCAGTAACTCCACACGGACATCTGCACAGATGAGCTTAGAACATACAAACTAATTTGAAAGGCTACGAAACCTAAGTTCAGTACCAAAAATATCATGCAAAAATAACATGCAAAGAGTCACATAAGAAGTGACCAGAGGAAGTCATAAATATCATCAAGCCACCAAAGCCACACACAGCGTCCCTCAAAACAACCTCAGTACTTCTCTGGATTCCTGTAGTCACCTTCTCTCTCCCATCAGAAGAGGCCACAAAAAAAAAAAAAATCAAAATACTAGCCTCTAATTATTATAAGGTTATGAGTTCGGAGTTGGGAGGATTTAAGCTTTTCTGGTTTGGGGAACTTTACATGTTAAGAAGTTGCTAGAAGATGTATGATAACAACCAAATATATCCCCTAAAGAAAATCCCAACATTTTTCTGCGTTTTGAAACAAATTTTAAAGTTATTTGAGTCCCTTAGATATTGAAATGCAGACTGTCACTGATTTTCAGATACTGCTCGTGTACTCATCATTTCTAGCACATTTCGAAGATACCTTTTTTTCACTGGAAAATGTTAGGTTTGACTAAAGCCAATTAGTGTACACAGGTCTGGGGGCAAAGTCCATGATAGTTCGAACATACCTATTGTACGCAATTTCTGTGAAAGCAACTTGTTAAATAGAATACAAATTAATTCAAAAAAATATATAAAATATGTTGATAAAATAAACCCCCAACATTAAATATCTTTGTTTAGAATTCATTTATCAAGCAATCACAGGTCTGTCAAATATACAGAAATCTGCCAAGTATACAGATCTTCAGAAAAACACTTGCAAACTAGGCATGTATCATGGAATTGCACTGCATGAATGTTTCCAATGGTATTTTCTCATGATCTGTATTCAACTTCAAGCAGCACGACAAATTATTTGTAGGTGGGCAAGATGAGAAGGAAGTACTTAGGTATTTGTTAAATGTCAGCTTTAAGTTATGCAGTGAAAAAATCGGTCTTTATTATTACTCACTGCCAAGGTACAGACAGGAAACTTTCCAAGAAATAAAATACAGAAGTGAAAAGAAAAAATGCTGCAGGAGAAAAGCAAGACTAATAACTATGATATTCATTGATAGTGCCCATAATGGTTTTTCTGAACAATTTTTAATGGAGATCTCGCTACCGTGGAACTGTAATGTTGTGATAGGAAAGAGAAATGATGGAACACCCTTGTGCAATCCAAGCCAAGAGAGAAAAGATTTAGGATCTATCAACTCCAACGACCTTGGAACCGAGTCTGCAGTATAAAGAGGTAGCACAGTAACAGAAAGGAGACAGCTCCAAGTACGGGGCCCACACGGCTGGGAAGGAAGCAAGGCTGTGAGAAAAGAATCCAAGATATAGGCAGACCTACCTACAAAAAGTTGTGCAACTACAGGAACAGAAATTTAACAGAGAGAAGGTAAGAAGGATCTGATTTAGATGAGGAACGCAGCTCTGTTTTATTTAAATTTCACACTCTCCGGCCAAGCTTCAAAATCCCAGGACAATAAAAGGAAAAAGCCCATGGAAAGGTAGGAACAATCTAACAAGCCAGTTGCAAAGAAAACCCCTTGGTGTTGCTTGGCAGTAGGAACACCAGTTCTAAGCCACTCATAAATGCATGTTGCTTTCCATACATCCTAGTGTGCCCACACTTCTGGAAACGCAGTACTGCTGCTGTTAGAAATTAGGACTCTGCTGACAGCATATCATGGTGTACTAAGGATCCAGAAGAGAGTCAAGGGAAGATGACCCTTTAAGAAGCTCTCTTTCTCCAGGCTTCTAAATAGTTTACTGTGAGCATTTTGTAATCCTCACAGGTGTACTGACAACTTTTGCTTCGTTTTGAGAGGGGGGCAGTAGAGTGATCTAGAGTTCCTACTGCTGCCCTAGCACAATGGGTATGTGTGCCCTCTGGCAGCACAAAATGGTTCTGAAAATAGAAGGGTTGCTTGCCACTACAATGGATAAAAGTACTGCAGCTTTACCTTTTTATCAAAGAAGTAACTAAAACAAGGAGGAGAAAAAGCACACGCCTGTTTGTTTTCCTCTCCCTCTACACGAAGCTCATCTCTCCAGTCTTCATAGCTCACCTCATTTATACCTTTTAATCTGAAGGCATACCACTTGAAATCTATAATACTGTGGCATCAAGTATTCCTTACTCAGGGTTGGAATGCATCAAAACCTTTTTTGAGACACAGCCTTACTGCCAATTTACAGCAACAAGGCAAGCAAAAAAACCCCACCTAGTCCAGAGTCCTAGCCCACCCTCAAACACTATGGGGATTAGAGAAAACAATTTGTAGCAGATGTGGATAGAGGGTCCATCTCCTAATGACAGACCCAGCTAAAGGAGTCCTGTCGCTGCTCCAGAGTCAGTAGCAGAGGGAACATCCCAAACTCTACAGAACAGGTGAAACTTCCAAAGGTTACAGCAGAAGCGTTATCCAAAGAAGGAATGTGGGTCAAACCCAGTACAGGTGCACTGAATCTTTGTATCACTAGATTTACCCCAAAATAACAGTTTGACACAGCCTTAATGCTCTACATGGCAATAATCCTTCACTATTCCTGCACCTTTCATTGTCCACCTTTGTGCAAGAAAAGAAAGTAAAAGAACTCTGCTATAGCTATTCTATATAAAAATTATGAAGAAATAAAAAAGTTGTTAAGAAAAAAAATATTTCAAAATACCAGGTTTTGGATTTGAGTTCTCTTTGGTAGATGACAGGGGAAAAGAGACACGACTTCATTTTGAGGCTGGGCAGAGACCCACTGATACGAGCTTCAAATTAATGCAGAAGTTACTCACCATATTTAGGGAAGGTGTTCGTCTCTGCGCTGTTAGGTTAGGATGTACTAGTCTCGATAAAGGCTCTCTGAATCAAATGAGAACTAAGTGGTTTGGAGGCAAATATATATATATCTCTCAAGGTTTAACCTACACACTAGGCCTAGGGAAACCCCTTTCTTAAAGTCATTCTAACGTTGAGAGCATATTCATATCTCTCAAAAAAACACAGCCCACACAGATCTACTTGAAAGCACTGCTTGTAAGAGACCACAGAGGATTCCCTCTCGTTCTTCACATTACCATGGAACAGTGACACAATGGTACGCCCACGCACCAGCAAAAGCTGCTCTGTGGGAAAAGCAGTGGTCTAGCATGGTGGAAAAGTTGCCTCAACTCAAAAGGTATAGAACATCAATATTAATCTAGAAGTAGAATAATTTACTGTAAGGGGCAGATCGGTCAGGGACCCATTTCTAGGAATGCATTTTAATTAGAATTTATTCTAAAGGTTTCCCTACAGAATCGGCGCTCAGTTCAACCAGCTACAGTCTCTTCATCAGAAGTGACATTCAGTTCTGCCCCCAACCAGAAACACTGCATTATCGTATCTGATTTTCTCTTTGAGGAAGAGGGCGTATAGAGGTGGAGACTGCAGAAACGTCTTCCCTTCACCCGAAAAAGAAGTGATGCAGCATTTTCAAGAGTACACTATTCATTTCAGGCTATCGTCCACTGCACACAGGAGTTGATTAATCAAGTTTCACAGATGATAAAAATTAACATTGTCATGCTGTCACCTAGAAGTGAAAGATTCATTATAGGTATGTTCAGGAAAAGGTTCGTCTTTAAGCCTGATTCTTGTATTGGTTTCGGTTTTGATGACAACAAAACCTGTGCAGTTTTGCACTAAGGAGTAGGAACCATTCTGACATTTTTAGGAGACCCCTGTTGTCTTCTGGATTGGAAATACAAGTGATCTAACTGCTCTGAGAGCATTTTCATCCTCCTAGCAGAAATATCACAGCTGCTCAGTGGAGCAGGGTGGATCTTTTTCTGTCAAACCATCTACACTCTGCTTCTCACAAGCACACAGACAGTAACCATTTGCAAATTCATGTTCAATTCACTGCAGTTTTGTTGAAACAAAACTAATCTGGAGGCATTTGTAATTATAGCAGAGGAAACAGCAGGCCAGGGTCAGCATGTGAGAGACCAATGTTCAACTCTTTCTCCTGCTTTTCCCTGACGGGAGTTTAACCATGTTTGTACCTCCTGGATAAATGCTTTAACTGCTGGAATTGCAGGGTGATTTCTCCAGTCTTTTGTAATAATAGTCTTCCACTACATACAAAGCATTTACTGTTACTTTGTTGGAGAAAATGTTAATGACTTTAGTTTGATGGTTCAGTCATTTACCAACAGAGTTCAAATTTACTGTCTGCTTGGCTAAAATAAAATAAAATAGCACTAACATCTTCTATTTCTCAGAACAGCATCCTATTCACTCAGCTACACATCAGTCACTTTTTCTTACTCTGATGTCTAGTTTAGTTCTATATAAGCATTTATAAAAATCAGAACAGTGTCCACAGGGGAGGTTTGAAAGCAGCCCACCAGCAAAACCTCGGTAGCAAACTGCTAGAGCACTGTCTCAGGAGGCGAGTGGCGTGTATGCAAATCCTTCCAAGCAGCCAAAGAAATCGAAGCCAAGAGATACACCTCTGAGGGGAAATGCTTTTTCCACTGGATGACTGAGTAACAAGGGAATAGCATTACTTCTTCCTCAGCAATGCATTCACACAGAGTACACTGAATTTAGCCTTCTGTGGTTTTGGCTTTCACTGCACTCAAACACAGCTTTTGACTTTGGACTGACCAACACGCTTAATTTCTATGGGACTGGAAATAGTTCGGGGCGTCATTGTTGTCATTTTGTCATCATCTGTCAGCTCAACAACAACAATGGGGCTAAATTAAAATTTTCAATGTGCACTGTTCCTGGGTTTAATATCCGGCACCTGTTCAACTGCACCACTGCAGTTTCTGCCAGGGAGGCCAGGAATAATCAGATTTCTCCTCATCCAGGACCAGACCAAGCCAGGACTGTTAAGCCTTTAAGGTCAGGTACCTTCTTATCGGAAAGGCTGCATGCCATGCAATGAGTTAAGAAAAGTGACCAAAGATGCCAGTTTATTCTGGGAAGCGTTCCATAAATACAATTCAAAATGCTTACGAACAATTTAACTGGGGTCATTCTGAGCCACACACATTTACTGTCCGTTTGGGCTACTTCTAGCAACTCTCAACAGCCATGTCCGAAGCATGGACAGGGAGGGATGTGCAGTTCTGTCCGCTACAGCAACAGCTGCCTTCCGCAGATACCGACAGGGAACAGCATCCTTGCTGCTTCCAGAGAAGAGGAGATGAAAACGCGGGCTCTTCCTTTCCTGTTCACACCAGCTTAACAGTCACCTTGACTCAAACAATTATATTGTTTCATTTTTAACTCCTGTGAATGTTAGTGATATGGAAGTAATGACATTTTCATCACAGCAAAGCAGGCACAACAAAATGTTTTGTGGAGGCAAAGTAGTAAATGGAAAAATTGAAGGGGGGGACACTTTCTCTTACCCTCCAGTGGAAAACTGTGGGGGTACAGCAGAAATCACATATGCATCTTTTTACCTGACCTCCCCACTCCCCCCATTCAGAAGAGGAAAATCCCTTTGGCTACACCATACATAACTGAATAATAAAAATTTCATTGCTTTTTATGCATACCCAAGCCACTTATCTAGAGAAAGTCCAGATTGGATGGCTGCCATTCAAATTATTTTATTATCCACTGAAGAACTGTTTGTTTAGGGGCTTTGCGTATGGGAAAAATAAGGAAATGAGTTAGAGAAAATTTAATATAATGCAAAGAAAGCAGCTCAAAGTACTGGACCCTAGGTGACTTGTAAAGGGCTTAATTGCCATGTAAGTATTATTCAGGAGAGAAAAGACCACTACAAGGAAGAAAGTAGACTGGAAAAAAAAGCTATTTCAAAAGTGCTCGAAACAGTTTAGGAATCCAGTATTCTGGAGAGGAAGCTGAAGACAGATTTGCTGTCCAGGAAGTTTCTGAGATTTAGTTTTAAATTTATACTTTGATACCACACTTAGGGCACTAGGAATTCATTCTGCTGAAACAAGGCAGCCTGCTGTTCACAAAACCAGCATTAGTCCTGGCTGTCTATAGCTGTCCTCCTGTCTTCTCAGTGCATGAATGAGATCTGCTCCCACGCATTTACATTTTTGTCAAGCTAAAATACTCTCTTCTGCTTTACTCAGAAATAGTTTTGTCGCTATCCTCTTTTAAACAGGTTCACATGCCCCAGATCAAGAAGTAGTAATATGAGACAGTCAGTACCAGCTGTCGTGTTTTTGAGGTAAACTAAATAGTTAAAGGTGAGGGTACCTCTTATTCACACTTCATACAGAATTGAAATACATTTCTGTGCTCACAGATGTTACTTTCCCAAGGAGGAAGATGCTGCTACCCAGTTCTACCATAAATTTTAGTGAAGCACTTTGATTTTATTTTGGACTCAAACAGTTTTTGCCTGAGATGTACTAAAAGTCAAGGCACTTTCCCACCCATTTTGTTCCTGCTCCCTGTGTGGCTTACTTCTTAGCCAGGAATGAAAGACCACCCACAACAAATTCTCCCTTCCTTATGGAAAAAATTGGAAATGTCACAGGCTCCTTTATGAGGTCTTAGATGGCAATTCAATCAACTCTTTATTATTACTCAGATATATTCTTATGCTATTTCACTGGATTTTCTTGAAGATGTTCATGAAGTTGATATGACAGCAAGTATGAAAACAGGCTTTACAGCAGGCCAGCAACAGGTTCCAGCAGCGCATCACTTCCATCACATTTATCAATTCCACAAACTTTAGACATGCAACTTAGCGTCAAGGAAGTTCGACTACCAACCTTTTTTCCAGCCAATAAGGCCACCTTGTTCTCCAGCTGGTTGCCCACCCAGTGGTTACTACCAGTACTTTTTTTACAGAAATATTGCAGTGTTTAATTTCTGGTCCAAACTGGAATTAAATCTAATTTTAGGCAATGTCTGAATCCTCCATGAAAGGGATTTCTCTTTCTGCATAAGCTTCAGAAAGATTTCTTTCCTTTCCATACATAGTTTAGCCTGCTTGCCGATTAACAAGAGAGAAAAGTGAACCCTGAAGCCATACTAAGTTTCCTACTCTACACGTCAGTGAAATTTTAAAGCAACATTTAGTGGTTTGACAGAAACATGACCTTTACCTCATGGAGACAGGGTTTTTTGGATGAGGCAAAGCATATTCACCCAGATCCAGGGACTACTGAAAAGTGCAAGTTGCAGACACTTATGTACCTTATACTACTACAAAATAGTACAAAGAATTTTCTCAACAAGATGATCTACCACAAAACTAAGTTCCTGGTTTCTGATTTTCTTCTCAGCAGCAAGGGAGTGTAGTGAGTTACTAGAGCCAAGGATAGACTGTAAGCACCAAGGATAGACTGCAAGATGTTCAAAGCTAAGTTCAAGATCATAGAAAGAATGAAGGATTATTACAAACCCCATTGATGGCCCACTCTAAGTGCAAGGTGAACACTCTTGACACTAACCTGTCTTTTTAAGATAGACAGTACAAAAATGCGTGTTTCAAAGTATGTCAAAAAACTTTACAAAAACCAGCCACTCTTCACTACATCTGCATATCCCTCTGTATACAGCTCCATGGAACTTAAGCACAGCAGAGGTTTTGGTCACATTAACTAAAGCACCATTGGAAGTCCACGATCGTGGTAAGGAAACACTAGAATGATACTGAATAAGGGAATACACAATAATATAGAACAGTAGTGCACAGAAAAGCCACTCCCTTGAACAGTAAGCTTACCCTGCCTCCGTCGGCTACCACCACTATTAGAGGCTGTAAATTGTCAACTGAGCACTGAGCTACAACTCCGGGTTAAAAACAAGAGGGAAAAAAAGGAAGGAAGGCCTGACGGACCCAGTGAGAGCTAGTGTTTGCCGTAAGCACTCTCATCCTGCTATCATCCTGAATAGGGGAAGATGCCTTTGCCTAGGTGTGGAGCTGACCAAGGGCAAACAGAGGAAGTGCAGGCATCCCGTAGGAGGTATCCTGGTCGTTGGCGAACAGGAAGAAAGGCACTTTGTAGGAGAGAAGAGTGGTGAGGGGCGACACTACTATATTTCAGGTGAGAACTGTACTCTTTCTCAGCTTCTCTGGAGGATCTGATGACCTTTACACAACCGCTAATACTCATCACAACACTGAAGCAGAAGTTTCAACCATAAAGCATATTAATCTAATTTTCCTTTTCGTGAAATCAAGAATAATATCTGCTTACAACTTTGCTATGTGGTTGTGCAAGACATACAAGTGTGTGGTAAAGCTAATCACAACATTAGAGAGAGAGCTCTCTCGTTATTAGAAACCAGATCCAAATATTTCTAATAGATATCTCCATCACATAAGCACGCAGACACACACACACAAAAAGAAATCTATAAAGGCAAACATTCCTATACATCGTCCTGCCAGAAAACTGCCTTAGAGCTGTTTCCTGTTACCAAAAGAAAGGACTATAAAAATGAAGGAACTCCTGATCTTAGGCTGCTATTTCCACCTCATATGACCTTAATTTTATGGAAGCTGTACCCTTGTGTTATTCAGATTTTACTCATAAAACATAGACAGAGGCAGTGGATAGGCATCAGGGAACAATCAAGAAAAATGTAAAAATTCTTTGAACAGTAAAGAAAAATCTTGTTAAAATGATTAATTTTTATAAATGATGTAAGGAAAAGCCATTTGCTGTAGTGGAGATAAATTTTTTTTTTTTTTTTTTTTTTCCCTTTTAAAAAAAAAAAAAAAAAGACAAGTTCTTGGAGTACTAGGATGCCATGGCAAACATACAGTTTTACTTCCCTTATGTACCTTCCCAGTTACAACCTAGAAAAAAGATTAAGTACTAAAGACTATTTTATAAAGTAGGAATATATATCTACCTATTAATTATAACCTTACTCTAAATTTTTGCAAGTATCTCTTTGTGCATCCTACTTTTAGGGAAGCCTTAAGCTACAGCAGAGAGCCAGTGGGTCTGATAAATATCCCATTACTACCTGTAAGTCCTTCAAATATTTGCAAGCATTCAAGTTTAGTTCAACTTAATTTCCTAAAACAGCATATTCAGCATTTGTACACTGAAGATGGACGTTGAAAAGCAATTGAATACATATGAGAGGGTTACTCAGATGAGACATCCTACCACAGGAGAAAAATAGTAATGGTCATAGAAATGGAAAAAGAAATCTAACTATTAGCAGTTCACAGCCTAATCAAAGTGCCAAGGTGATCTTAATTGTCTATGTAGAGACGTCACTACATAAACGGGTTGCAATTTTCAAAATTTCTGCAGGATGCATGGAATCTTTTCCCTTTCCAGAAGTGACAAAAGCATTCAGCTCCAAATTTTTCAAACCAGCCAGACTCCATGAAGGATGGAGCTATGTCCTCCCATTCATCAGCACAGGTACCCCTCACACTATTAGGAAACGACTGCCTCCTGAGGTCACTGGTTCAGAGCAAGGCCCCTTAAAAGCATTCTTCCTAAGGAAATCCCCTCACCTTCAGTTAAGAGTATTTTTTTAAATGTTCTTTCTCTTAAAGCATTAGTCAAAAGGCTATGGGAAATTGTACATCTTTGTGGCTTTTATTAACTTATTTCCTTTACAGCAATACACTGTAAAACCAGTAGTGAGACTCTTTTTTAACTTGAGTGTTACTGTGGGGCCTTCAGCAACCTCGTGGTCCTTTTCAATGCTCCATAACCACCATATCTCAACATATAACCACCACCTTCCATAGCTTAATATTGAAGACAATCTGCTTTTAAATGGTTCCTTTTGTGGGGTGTTTTTTGCCTTCCTAGACAGCCTATAATACAACTGGAATTGCTGAGTTCTGTTTAAATGACAGATAAAACCAGAAATGGACAAGTGGAAAAAAAAAAAATTGCCAGGTGGATTTTCAGAGTCCAAGAGCAGCAGAGAACAAATTGTCTCACCTGGCGCTGAGTGCAGAGGTAGCTGTCAGCAGCAGAATGGGGGAATCTGGATTACAGCCTGTAGAAGCTCTCAAGTAAACTCTGAAAATAGGGAAGGAAATCCAGAGCTGAAAGGGGGAGCAAAGTAAGTGTTCAGAGAATACACCTGGATTGCCTGCATATCTCCACAGACATGAGAAGGCAGGACCAAAGGCTACTGCAAATTGAAATTTCCATCTCCTCCGTGCACACACAGAGGTTTGAAATGTGATGAAAACTCCAGCACGACAGAACGTTGCAGGAGTCACTCCAGATAAAAAAAAAAAAAAAAAAAGTGATAGACCATGGTTTCAGAAGACTGCAGCGTAAAGCAACAGGGGCTAAACCAGCGTAAACCAACAGTAATACAGATATGAAGACAGTCAGATTTATAACGGAAGAAGGAAATTCAAAGCAATTTTCCATGCCTGAAAGAAACATTTTAAAAGCAATTCAATTTTGAATCCATAATGAACGTGTACACACACAAAACAAAAGGCCAAAACAGACTGTGCTTCTTGCTGAACAAATCTTAATATTCATTATTGGGAACACACAAACTATTATGGTTTGGGGTTGGTTTTGTTTCGGTGGGGGTTTTTTGTACAGAACTTCAGAGATACATAACTGCTGAATAATATTTTCAGTTTGAGATTGGTTTTGATCTATTAAACTCCTAAGCTGCTTACTTCTTACTGGAATTGGCATTAATCCCCAATTTCATAAACAAAATTAGCAACAACATTGCTTGCTTACCCTATAACTCCCCCAAACCTTTCTCTGTTTTAAACTACAACCTACGCAATGGAACAGGATTATATTTTAGCAATAATACAATTTTATAGTTGGAATCCCCTTCAGTTTGAAGCAAACAGCAGCAGTGACTCATTACGAGGCATTTAAAAAAGGGGATTTCCTACTGAAGTAAAACACCAATGAACACTACAGAAAACAAAAATTAGCTAAGATGACGGCAAAGAGGGAGCCCAAGGATCCACCAAGGAGGCAATACGATTACAGAATAAAAGTAATAGCTTTTATTCCAGCTAAAGGTGCGTGATCCAAACTGGATTTGTTATTCTAAAACCGAAACTAGAAGACATGCTGAAATGTGAGCCTTTGCTCTGAAACTCAGCTGAGCCAACGCAAGGCTGCTTTCATCAGTCAGCAGCGGTTTTGTAGTTTTCGCTTCATCCTAGATTCTGGCAGAGAGAGAACCCTTGTACGCATCACCTACAATATTGTATCTGACACAGAACGAGGCTTCGGTTTAACTATTGCACAAGACAATAGAGAAAAATGTTATCAAGCAGCAAGCCATTACCCAATACCTGGGCTCATTCCATGAGTCAGAGTGGAGCACTCTACTGCTTTCAGTAAATATGAAGGTCATTTTTGCAATTACTGTTTCTACTAAAGATAAACTCCCACACACAGTGAAAGCAGGAGGATGGTTACAAACTACGTGGGATGTTTCGTGTGTAGGCTGTACCAACGGGGGACGCCTTCTGCCTCGAATACAAATGCCAGCAATTAGGATTTTTAGTAACTGGGTGACTGCCCAGTGTGTGAGGTTCTCACGGAGCACTGACGCACCAGTATGTTCGCAGTGGTTTCATGTTATTGGGGGGGAAGATTGGCAGGCAGAGGATAAAACCAGCGTTGTTCTGCCACTGAACCACGGTGCTAC